>JARJDQ010004260.1:0-14301 GCA_030264215.1 Geostiba sp. GC000077 | reverse complement strand
GGCGGTTTGGAGTTACATTTCTGGAAAGGGGAGACTGGAGAGATTTTCCAGGTCGTACACATATTTACGCGGTGCACGCTCAACGCCTTCGTGCCTCATAATCTTTCCTCCTGTGACCATTCCCCATTCCCGTCGCCTCATACACTTCTTTTCACCTGCCCTGTATTAGCACACAATTGCCGCGCAACGCTAAATTAGCGCCAACCCTTTTCCTCCTTAGTTTTTTTTACAAAGCATTCTTTTAATGCAATACTGCAAATCATAGCCACAATGCGCACCACAATACATATCGTTCAAGGCATACAACTCCATTGTTTTTTTTTCTCTCGCTCTCGTTCTGCTCTCCTCTGTGCAATCATAACAATTGATTCTTTTATTATGGTACAAGCGTGCCTCGGACGTATATTATGCCGAGGCAGCACGGAAAAAACGCCGGAGCCGCGCGCGCCGGAGAGATTTTTCCGACATTCCGGAGCGCGATAAGATTGAAGCATGAAGGCATTGAAGGTTGCGCGCTTTGTGTGTGGGTCGCCTCGGCGAGTGCACGCCGCCGCCGCTCGCTCGGCTAGTTAACTTCCCCGCGCGGCCCCGCCGCGCCTCCGCCATCAGCCATCGAGACGCGGGGCCGAATGCCATTGCCAGGAGTCGGTATTCAAATTTATGTATATGCAGGACGGGGGCTGGTCATTTTTTACGTTCCTTTCATTACTCCAGCACCGACGCACACCACACGTTTCTATCCATTCGGCACAATGCACAGGGAATGGAGGTAAAAATAAAATGTCTAAAAATAAAATTGCCCCAACGTACGACTTTGAAGCAATTCAATCGTTTTGGTGCTTCCGAGAATACGTTTTCTGCAAGAAATGTAATGATTTACCTTTTTACCTCTTTTTGCGAAACGCCCAGTATGATATTTTTGCTGGTAAAATGGTAAAATCTAATGTTGGTTGTGCGGATGCCTGGGAGCGAAGCGCGCCCGAACATTACCGCACTTTGGTGCCTCCCCACACTGTGAAGCACTCGCGGCGTAATGTCGCCGGGCGCCTCCACCATCGCATCGTTTGGCCCCCCCGCGCCGCACGGGCGTAAAATATTTAAACTGTCCCGGCATAACCACAATAAATATCACTAGGGGGAAATAAAACTAGGGGCCGCCTACGCCCCAGCGCCAGGCACACGCACAATGGTGTCGCGGCAGAAACTTTTTTCCTCTTAATTATGCTTTTCCACCAATTCCTCGCCGCCTCCTTACAGCGTTGCGTCACCAGCACCGCAAGGATCGTGTGGCTATGCCTCTGCGCCTTCAAAAGAAAGCCATCGATTTTCCATCAAGTAAATTTCTTTTCCGAGGTTTTCCGAGACTGAGGAAGGCTAATTTTATCCGCGAGATATTCTCGTTTCCTGCTGAGGCGTTTCCAAAAAAAAATATCGCTATTAATACACACACACGCATGCCTGGTTGAGGGAAAAACACCAAATATGTGTGCGCCCTGCCCAGGATGCTACACATTACTTTTCCCGGCACATAAAAAGGTATTGGTAATGGTTTAGTGCCGTGTGCCGGTGGTGGAGGCGCCGGGCTAGACCCCGCGCTGGTCGCATTGCGAGGTCTCCGCACGTAGCAGGAAGCGCACTAGCGCAAGGCATGTGCGTTATTTTTGTCCGGCTGTATTGTTTTATGCATTCTTTATACATCGCCCGGGCGGCAGACAAATCTCCGAGGAACACGTCGGAAGTCGGGAGCATAAAAATAAAGCAGCCAGCCAGCTAGCAATTTTCTTCTTCTGCGCGCGCTAGAATCCCGAAACTGAGTGAAATACACACGCTGACATTCCGCGCCCCCGCCGGCTACATATTTTATATTATTCGCATAAAAATTCATATTCACTTGCATATTTGCAAGTCTAATATTATATAAATTTTTAAGAACACTAAAATGCACCACCAAAATGCAAAAGTGCTCATTTTGGACTATGGAGGTTTATAGTTTAGAGATTTCCATTTCTTACAATATCATAGGGCAATTATTCACATAGCATTTCTACTTTATGCTTATCATCGCCATAACATTTTGATATATTTTTCTTGAATCGTGATGCACTAATAGAGGCGGCCAAGGAGCAAATCTCACCCTCGAAAAAGCAAACTCAATGCGCAAACATCCACAGGACCGACAACAACGATTTTCGTTCCTCCGGCAAGGAAGGGGCTCGATCAGAAGGAAAAAATGTAAGCGGTATAAAAGCACAGGCATCCAGCGAACGCGCATTCCGATCGGATTCGCTTTAAAGTCGCCCGACTTTTCCACTCCGCGGCAACTCGAGCGCGCGACGCTGGGGCGGCACATCGCGCATCCTTGGGGCCAATGTTTACATATCACGAAAAATCGTATTTTCTCTATTAGAGCAGGGAAGCGAACGCCCTGCGCGTTTGTTTTTCGCATTCGGGGCGCTACGTGTGTTAACACTATTTGTTCGCCAGCACCATGCATATATGTATATGATCTAAAAGTGGCAACGGGCGAAATCACGACCTTTTGCAAAACGAGCAAAATGGGCTTGTTATGATTGGCAATTTCCATAAAAAATAACACGCAGCCGAAATCTTCACACGAGGTGTTCACAAACACCCCACTCTCAACATACCACCATAAAACACTTCCGAGTAAACAATTGTGATATATTCATATTTCTATATCTGAGACATATTGCAAAGTTACGTCTATGTTACATCTATGATACATTATTCGGTTTTGTCAATGATACATATCTGATACAAACCCATAGGGCGGACATTATAACGTATATGTTACATCAAATTTACAAAGAATATCCCTGATGTTACGTATCAGATATATGATTTTGTTTGTTAGGTTTGGTTATAGTCCGGCTGCCATAAGCTCACATGCCGTTACACATCAAATATTATGCCAGAGTTGTTCGATACAAAGGAGGTTATGATCGTTACATATGTTTGACCGCTGAACCGCTGATACTGTCGCGTTAGAGTGACACGCATTGTAACCTGAGGGGTCCGAGGGATCCAGTTAATATTTAATACATCATGGGTCCAAGGTTTGGCGGCAGTCAAGCGCAACGCAATCGCGCTGAGGTTATAGGATCGCACTGGAGGGTGGGGGGGCTGAGATCGCCAATGGGCGTCCGACCTAGGCAATGCAGTACCAGGCCGACAGTATCTAATAATCGGTGAATTGATTATAATGACGTGAATACTGTGTGCAATAATGGCTGGTTTGCGCCCACCGTCCCACCCACAATGCAAATCTATCTGATCCAGATTTCACTGCATCACTGTCCCTTGCGCCAAATTGGACACAAGCCCCCCTGCTGCCTTGCATTGCAAATCCATATGCGCTGGCATTGAAAATTAGGCCAACATGCGCACCCAATGCTAGTTAGCCCCCATCTACATAATTTAGGTTAGAATACTTAACTTAAGTGAGGTTGGGTCCGATCGGTGCAGATTGTACTTATAAGAAATTCATTGTCCAATCATGTATCAGTTTGTACTTGACTACTTGGAGAGTTTCCCCTAGGGGCCTAGTCCAATCGTAGAGGAGAGTAGCAAACAGCGATTATTCTAATAAGTAGCAATTACACCATTTCCTGTTTGTGCAGCGAACGCGCTCCTCGAGAAATCATCGCCGCAGGATATTACAGAGCAACCAGACGTTAAATTGAGGTTAGGGTTGAGGTTGAGGTTGAGGTGAAATTCTGCGTGCGCGAGTATTCATAGCTGATCCGAAGTTTGCGTTTGCTTTACCGCCGATTGTGCGCATATTTGATCGAAGTTTGCGCACGGCTTCAGTCCGGCGCACCTGCATCTTGGAGCTTCTGCTTCATTACGGGTCAAGATTCCTCACGGGCATTCTGCCTAAGCACAATAAACTCATGCGATACCACAGGCAACTCTTGCTAGTATAATAACTGCCATTATCTGTTCCTTTGCTTTGAGCGTTCGGAAGCAAATTATACAACTCTGATTAATACTCGGACTTTAAATAACTCGGGGCGTCGTGCATGGCAGATTAGCAGGCAGTTGTAAGTGAAGAAGGCACTGCAGAGGGCGCTCACGGCTCGGTGTATTTTCCTCTTTTGCTGCTGGTACCTAGAGTAGAAGGCATTACAGATTTTATATCCTGTTTCTTATGGATTTAATAAAATATAAAACGTCGCGTGTGGTGTAGGGCAGCGGACCATAAACTAACCCACCAACCCACCAACCCATGTGAACGTTATAGGTGACTCTAGGGATGCCATCGCGGGCGTCTTCGTTTCTTCACTCTTATTACGGCCTCTGTCCCGGCGCTTCCACCAAGACGACATATTCCATTTGTGGCATTCGGGAGAGGATATTTTGAAAGCCTCAGTCTCAGACCGTACAAAAACGTTGGTACGTTGGTATTGTTTGAGCTTATTTCCGAAATGGTAGATAAAGCGGCGGGCGGCGGCAGCCCGATCTGATAAAACGATGCATTTTTAATCGCTGTGTTATTTCGAAATTAACGTAACGAGCGCGTCCACTGGGATGTGCCTGCGATGCGGGCAATGGGAGAAAAGCGTTGGCTTCAACCCTTATCGAGAATACCAATGTTTTGGTTTATTCCAGTTTGTCGGTGGTTTAAGCGCAACGCGCCGCGCTGCGCCGCAAAGCTAAGATGAGTTTTTCCCAACGGCGGCGGGGAGTGCCGTAATACGCAAGTTTTTCCACCGCTGCCGCCGCCACCACCTCGGGATTACGGTCGTCCCTTCGCGCCGCGCGAATCGCGGTTAATCTCTTTATGCGCTCGGTGCCGGCGGATGGATTTGAATATTTAATTTTCGATATAATTTCGTGTCAAATCTTTGTGTGCCGCCGCCCGGCCGCCGCTGGTTGGTGCGTATTGCGCTGGTAATTATTAATACACGCGCGCCACGCTCTAATGGAGCTACAAAACCACCCTCGCGCCCCTAATTGAATCCGAAAGAGAGTTACGATATGAATTATTATTAATTATGCAACGCAAGGCCTCTAAGCACTAACGCACATACAGAGCGTAGCGCAGCCTGCCAACTTGTTAATTAACTTTTCGTTGTTCCCCTTTGACGATTGAACCCGGCATAGGGCAGACCATTGCATTCATATTTGGGTCTTTGTACCCGCCTACCTCTTTCTTTTTTTCATCATTTGATTACTTAATAATAAGGCGCCCGCAAACAAAACAGGATAATTTTGGCGTGGACATTAACGGAAACTGGTGGTGGAGGCGCTGGTAACAATGTAAAAATTAATTAGGCATTAAGTCAAGCCCAACTTTTTCCCGACACCTGTTTCGCACGCTTGCGAGCACTAGGGATAATTAGCAGGAAGTGAATGCAAGTTTCTTACGTCTTGAACGTGGTCGGGCTGCTTGGACTAATGAATAGAAGCTGCGCAATTCCAGACGCGGTTATCTCGGGGCACCTATAACAAAGAGATACACTTAATTTTCCGCACACTAGAAGTCCTCATTGTCCTCTGAACTCGGCGCTGGCCGGGGAAGTGGCTTCAATAAGGAACAAATAACCCCAACCGCCCGCCGCCCGCCGCAGCGACTCACAATTACCGCAGTCGCGATGGAGTTGGAGCCGCATGAATATTCACCACACCCCCCAATGCGATGCGTTCGGTGGCTCGGTGTATTATGCGCGTTTTATGCAAATAGATTTTACTTAGCCGAGGCCTCGATAATACCGCGCGCCTCATTACGCCTAAACAGATCTTCCCTTATACCCTCCCAGCGTGTGCTAGTCGAACTTATGTTTATCAGCGTTACCGCAAGAACCGCTACAGCCGCAAGAGCCGCAAAGTTAATTTCGTTTAGCGTCGGGTTTCTTGAAGTTTTCAACTTTTTTTCAGCGTCGAGCGTTATGTATGCATAACAATAGTGAGCGTTAAACAGGAATATAAATTCAGGGTGGAGCGCAAATTACGCGTAATCTGATAAACGGCGAATCAAATTTCCTTCGCCCTTCGTCGCCGACTTCTTTATAATGATACCTTTTACATGGGAGGATGCGCTGCGGATACGCCGCAGCATCTTTTCTCTTCCCCGCGCCGTTTTGATTGAGTTATTGTTTGCTGTAGCAAAAAGTAAATTACGACCTTCTTTGTCGCCGTCGCTACAAAAGATTCTAATGTTCGCAGATTGCGGGCCAAACTATGCGACGGCATTCTCACTTTTGAATAACGACTGAGCCCAACTTCCGATTCGGCGATACAAAGTTTTGACATTCGCGCGCTGCGAGCGCGGGGGTGGAGGGAGGGCGGCAGACAGGGGGAAAGTTGCGCGAGCGCGCCCGCACATAAAGCACATATTTGTAAGATTGTAAGCAAACATCGGGAGCAGTCGATGTTTTTCCTGACGGTTTGCCGTTGCTTTTTATTGGGCTCAACAGTTCGCCCCGCGACTCGATCGCTCGCTGGCACGTAAAAAGTTTTGAGTGCCCCCGGCCGCTTCGGATCGTGTGTATGTGAAGTGTCCGAAATAACAGCGCAAACGTGATAAGAATGCCAATAAGCGCGGTTCGCAAACAGCGAACGCTCGCGACTATTGAAACACTTCGCCTCTCCAAGAAGACGTTATCTCTTTGATCATATCCTCTTCCCCCATCCACCCCACTCAGCGATTCTTCGTTTATACTTTCATCGTTCGTTTTACTTATACTTCTTTGATGACTTCATCGTTTCATCCACGATCATAACCATCACATCAAAATAATTCGATTTTGAATGAAATTTTGAAAAGTATCAGATTACCTGCGTAAAGTATTATTATAGGACAGGAAAGGATGCAAGAGACAAAGGCAATTAACATTTTGTGACTCAAACTATTTTAGTGCTCGCGTGTATATTGCCGGCAGTAAATAGCAGTTTGGTGGAGGCGCCGCTAGTTTCCGCGCGCGCGATTATTATCCAAGATAAATAGATCCTTGAGCGTTTAATCTCTCTACGAGCGTCCCGAACCTGTGCAATGTAATTGCATAATATGATCTTAACGTTTATGGGAATACTTGGGCATCAAATAACTGCGCGCGAGTGAGTGAGAGACATAGCACCCGGCGGTTTGGTAGTTAATTGTGCGTTTTACTTTTCGAACTTTCCAGCGCGCTGAGCGCTAAATCTCCGCCACCGATTTCATTGAGAAGTTGTTACGACACTTTCGATTTATTTCCAACGGGCGACGAGAGTTGAGCAGTAAAAAAATGTAAATGCCGGTGGTTTTAATTTTTTCCTTTCCTTGGTGTGCGGAGAGACAACTAAGGAGGAAGGAACCTAATGATGTGGTGTGATCCAATGCGAAGCCGCATCCAGCGAGACTTAAGAGCAAGAGGGAGCGAGTGGATAGGCGAAGAGGCCTTCGCCTGAGCTTTGGCCTGTGCTTAAAAGCTTTATGGCGCAGATCTTCTCGGCGCAGATACGACGCCGACGCGCTTTTCTTATCCGATCACCAGAAACCCCACACTGACGCTGTGCGACAGCGACTGAAAAACTGTGCAAGGTTAAGTGAGATTACGCCCGACTCTGTATATTGCTGAAGGTTTGGTTAGGTGGGATGCCTTGAGTTTGGTTATGTTGTTTGTACATTGAATAATTCACGGCCTCACGGCCGTTAGTGTTAGTTAGTGGTCTGGAAATTGCGCGATCTTGGCGGCGTCGGCGTCTTCTTCGCGTGGGTGCTAATTAATTTAAAATGTATTCCGACGTGGGGGTGGTGGTGGCGGCCTTCGTTTAATTATCCGCCCTCGTGCCAGCGATGCCAGCCAAGGTGTGATTGCCCCGAATTTGGGAATTTAGAGCCGCCGTTTTTCCGCCTTATAGAGAGTACTTAATATTCAAAGTAAATTAATACGCGTGCGCATAATAATAATAATAAACTGACGCATTAGAAACGGGCGGCGCGTAATGGATTCCCCCCACCACCATTCTCCTCTGGCGGTGTTAGTTCGGTCGGTTCGCTCGGCCTTATGGCGTTTTCCCGTCTCGCGCCATTTTATAGATGCGCGTGCAGAGCAAATTAGTAAATGACGAGCTCCCCCTTTTGCGAATCCCACCCCGAAAACGAAGAATGAGTGAGACTAGGGGGACTGCGAGGCTGTGGGACCGATGTGACGCCGGCGTGCGGCGTACAGTCGTAAAATGTCCGGAATACATGCCGGAAATGCTCAAAAGTACGATGATCGTACATTACGAGGGCGGCCTCGGCGGATCCCAAATGGAAGAGAAAATATACACCGGATCCCACGTTTGCTGGCTCCCGGCTGCTAGCCTCGGCCGTATCTATAGAATAGAGAGCCGCGAGGTCCCAGGCTTGCCATCAACATCAACCCGTCGTCATTTCCTATCGCCTTTCGCCGCCTCGCTTCTTTTTTTCTCCAGCGAGATGCTCCGCAAACATTTCGCCGACCTCCCCCCAAACAGAAATCTACCTGGAAAATACATACATCTGTACCGGTGTCAGAATAGGTGGAGGGGTTGGGTGTAAAAGGTGCGTCTGCTGTTCACGCCGGTGGAAAATGGATTGCCAGTAAGTGATGAGGTCCTGGCGGAGGGAGGTCGTGGCGCGTGTGCAGGTGTCGGCATATGGGGCTCATCTATTCATCAATTCGAAACTACTGCTCCGATCATACATCTTCTATTATTCTAGGCATCCAGACATTCCTCCTGCGCTGTCAGTCCGTGAAAGGCGAGCAAATTCCATTAAATATTTGTTAAAAATGACTTATCGCATAACTTTCCATAAATATCATGCGGCATACCAGCTTTGCGCCGAAAAGTAATTCGTCACTTCGGCATATCCTATCACTTATCGACCCACCAGAAACTCCAACTCCGATTCCGCTCTTGTTGGTTCCGCATACGGGCATACGGCATTTCCGCATAATGGCATAGGTGAGCGAAGCAGTCGTGATCTCCTGATGGAAGGAGCACAAAGGGCGAATATGCGACTTCACCTCAAGACGGTGTCGAAGATTGAACAACGACGACATCCAATTAGCCCTGTGGTTGTCTCTCCAGCTACCCGAGCACTATCCGGACCTGGAACCCACCCACCCACGACTCCGGGAGCTTCGGGTGCAAGGCATGTCGTCCGTGTTGTGTATACTAAAACTCGAACGATGTTGATCGATTCCGTATCTATCCATCTGCGACAACGCGGATGCTGATGTCGACTCGATTACTATTCTCCTGGTAGCCTGGCGGGGTCGAATTAGGAGGCTTTTTCGTTTGGCGCCTCCACTGCGTTGCCAAGCGTATACAAAAAGGCCTCAATCGAACTAATTCGTTTTACGTCACACGCACAATGCGCCGCACGGGACATTTGTATGTGGAGCACATTGTACACGTAAAATGCATTCGCGTTTACGGGGGGGAGAGGAGGCGGCCTCGCATAGCAACTTAGTCTCGTCTCCCCCGCCGCGGCTAGTTTCGTGTACGTGCAGTGACCGTCCAACGGACCGTTAATTTCAACAGTCGCCCGCGCCCGCCTCGCATAAATCTTCTCAATTAATTAAAGGCACTTCTTGTAAAAATCTATAAATAAGATGCCGCAGCGCACGCTTCTAATACATAAATTTGCTAATTTATTGAAGCGGGAGTTACCGGACTGGAACCGACAAACACACTAATTACAAAAAAAAAGGATCCGCAAAAAGAAAAAAAGTACAGAAAGAACATTGGGCGTAATTGCAAGCGTAACAAGAAATACTCTGGTCTCTGTATTTTGTGCGAATTGCACTGCAAGGGCAAATGTTGGGTGTTGGGGTTTTTCTTCAACACCCCCGTCCTGGAATGGGGCCGGCGTATTTTTCTCGCCAGAGTGATATTTCAGTCGGTCAAGCGTTGTACATGACCTTTCCGTGTCCGCGGGGCCGAAAATTGCAGTGCATGTTATTTAATGAGCCGCCTCGCCGCGCTGCGCCATTTTCTACAATACCCTAACACTAACCTATATCGCCGGCCCGGCCTATCTGCAATAGGCGTCGGCGGAGATACAAAAATGCAATAAACTCGGCATCATGGTAATGATAATGGCAATGTTTGTGCCGCAACGAGAGAAAGTTTTTCCTTTTAGTTTTATTGCGCGTTGGACGACATATTTATACATCCGGGCGCAGCCTTAAAACCATTCGGGGAGTATCTACCTTCTAGTTTCGGGGGTCGAGAGCTTGACCGCGGGTCTCCGGGTCGGGGCTGCTTGACCCGACCGCGGCGCGCGCACGGTGATAATAAATTATTATTAACGCGCTTGTACTATAAGGTAATGCTCACTGGCGACCGGCGCCTCCGCCATCCGCCCGCATGTACTATTCAGGCGGGCATAAAGCGCGCACAGGCCGCACGACGCTGTCAAAAGTCCCCTTTTGCGTTCGCCCCTTTTGTGTGTGCTTCCCCAATGCATCTTTGATGTGTGCGTGAGCGGCAGGGATGGCAAAGAGCATGGAAACCTGCAGGAACACGGACCATAAATCAAGCCGTATTTATTTATCTAATTGTATCTCGCATTAAAGCTGAATACATTTCGGGAAAATTTCGCCCGCCTGCCCGACCAGATGCAATGCAGTAGTGACTGGATGCCGGCGCGCGCCGCCCCACGGCAGCGGCGCTTGGCGTGTCGGCAACTTTCATCGCCGCGCGCCCGGTTTATTTGGTCGGGCATTAAGTGCTGGCGATTAAATAAAATTAAGCGAACAAAGCGCAGAAACAGTTCCTTTGGAATAATACGCAGGCGGCTGCCGCCTCCGCCGCCGCCGCCGCCATTTTTGTATAATGTTCACTTCATAACGACGGGTAATGCCAGTCTTTTTGCATCAATAATACATTTACGCTTGTTTTGTTTTAATTAAATTTTCTCAGGCCAAAAGACGTTTGTGTATTATTATAATTTCATTTGTAATTATAATAAGAGAATCATGAGACGTTGGAAGGGATAATTTAGTCGGGCATGAAATTTCCAGCATCCAGCCGAAATGCAATATCTTGTAGTTAGCTCTGAGAAGTTAACTTTACGGATAATTGCAATGAACGTGCTGTGTTAACGTTGGTGGCGGTGGCGGTGGCGTAATGAAGATACCTTCTCCATGGCTGCCAAAGTTTGCAGTTGCTGCATTGGCTTCCAGAGTCCCGAAGTTGCAACGACAAAATATGACAAACGGCTGCCACCTATAGTTGGGTTATTAATAAGTATTGAGCGTCATTGGTTTGCAGATCATGCAAAGTTTGCGTAATGCACATTGTCTGGCTAATTATTGCTGGTGTGACCAAGCACCAGAAGTTCGCAGCACTATTCTGGACATCACCGGCAGGCGCCGCACCAGCAGAATCAGAAATAGTGTTTTTGCCCTGCAAGTCTGGTGTTGGACAGGTGGAAAGTTAATGCGGGGAAAATCGGCGTGAATTTATATGCAGCAGGGCCCACCTCTTCCGTGTTGGTATAATTCCCAGCGCATATTCGCCCGATTGCGATTCATTCAATCAACAATGGCTGGGACGCTGGCTGGCGGGCGAGTCGAACACATCGTCTCCGCCTCCCGGGGGACGCTTGCCTGACAGATTATCGCTCGGCGTGGACGGCGCAGAAAAATTGCCCACTCAGAGGGATCTTAATTGCAGCTCCGCGGAGATTTAGTATGCGTCGCCCGAATTGCGCTCGCTGGCGCAAATCCCACATACATTTCGATCGTGCCCGAAAGTTTTTGCTCCGCAGCGCGCCGAGAGATACTCGCGTCGCGCTACCACCCCCCCCTAGCCCACGGAAAAACCGCTTGCCATTCATTAACAAACCGTCCTTCTCTCGCACGCTCCGCCGGTGGCGGGCGCACAAACATAACGCAATCGCGTTTATCCATTCGACTGGATGCCCACGACAAAAGTTTGCGCAAGATTCGCATAAATCTCACCTCGCCGAATGCGAATCGTTTAATAAATTACCAGATTATGAGCGTTTTTCCGACAGAGGCGACTTTAAAGACGCCCTCGTAAATGTCATCTAAGCGCGCAGTATTCCCTCCCGCCCCCGTCACTCCTAAAGCATTTCCTCAGTCTTTATCGATTGTGTGTTGTTTGTTTCAGGGATTGCAGAGTGGTGCGGGATCCGCAGACATTGAAATCGAAAGGATATGGTTTCGTTTCGTTTATTAAAAAAGCGGTAAGTTTTTACTCCCAGCGACTCCACCAACTCCACCAAGAGTGCCAAGAATCGCGAACTCACCGCAACAATATTTTATCTCGTAATCACCTAATACTTAGTCCCCGAGTTCAGGAAAGTGCTTTTTTTGTATCCGGGACAATTTTGACTCTTCGGATCGATGAGCGTGACACTTAGTTGCCAGTAGTTTCGCTATGAATAGAGCTTGGTAACTTTTTCCAAACGCACCTGTAGCTTACCTGTGGCAGCACATCCGGTGATGCCAAGGTGATTTTTTTTTTCTGAAAAATGCTTGACACTTGTTGTGCGCGCAGCTCAAAAATGGAGCAGACAGCATTATCTCAGATATTAAGTTACGCATGGGGACATTCAACACACTATAGTGGATAATGCAATTAAACAAGCGCAAATAACTGACCGCGTATCAAATGACAATCAATACGACCATCGTCCTATTTTTCGAGCGTCACAGGCGATGTCTGTTTTAAAAAATTGCTCAGCAAAGAAAGGGCGAGGACGTCGGCGACGATTAATGGCACAATTATCGAGAGTCTATTTCCCAGCGTGCAAACATTGGCAACATTGCAAATTCGCGCGTGCAAGTCCCGTTTTAGTGCGCTGTAAATCTTTGCCAAATTGTTTTTTAATTAGAACATTCCGGGGGGCGGCCGCGCATGCAATACGCACAAACGTTCCGCGGAGAAAATTATTCCCCCCCGCACATTAAGCTGCTGTCCCTTCCCGCAGCCGGATCGATAGGGAGAGTTCAGCTCACCACCAGCGCACATAACCTCTCAGATCCTACGAATTAGTCCAGCGTGGTCCAGGCCTTCAAAAATAATTCACTTTGACGCCCATTATGACATTGCCCAACTCCAATTTTTCGGCTCGCCACAAAAAAACGCCGACCGCAAAGGACCCACACAGGAAGCGCCCGGAAAGGTCAGCGGGCTTTTCAACAAGCAACCATTTCTGGCGTGAAATTATGGTACGTGCCCGGGATGGCAAAAGTCTTAAACAACTTGGGAACTGACGACCTGTAAAATCTAAAAATAATTGACCATAATGCGCCTTTTCCTTCCCCCTTCCACCTTCCCGCATCCGCTTCCCCACTTCCCGCCGCCAACTTCCGGTTGTCGCGCCGAGCGACGGAACAGATCGACATCATGCAGCACAGCTCTCAACTGATATATCATCACCTATAGCTGCTAGATATATCGTCAATAAATGAATTTTTCCCACTCGGGCAAAAGGGTCCTAAATCGCTGCGGGCCCTGCGGCAGCTCGGCATCCAATTAAATCTGTAATTCAGATCGAAATCATGCTTTAATCACATTTTAATTTTCGTTCCGGCACGCGGGCCAAAGTATTAATTAATGCATTTGCTAAACGATCCGGGCACTATTTCGGCGTTAAACGAAATGTAATCGATTCCCTCTGATAACTGATTACCAATAGACCAAGCACTCGGCGCTTGTTCGTGTTTATGTTACTGTTTACACGTTGATATTGTGTGTGTTTACACTTCGATTATAAGTAATTGAATTGTCACGGCACGAAGTAAACAAACTAGGGTAAAGGTACTTTCATCACGTTTTCATGTATAATGTTACTTTGATGATAATACTTCGTCATTTATTTTTTATGACGCAGACAATGAACGGGCGCGTTTTAATTATGATATAATTCCCTTTGGGTGTGCACGTCTTTTTTAACGTTTCGGGAGATAAACTTTAATTTGGAGCAGCGCGTTAAACTATAATTAATTTCGTTGCGCCACCGACATCTATCGTGCATTCGTGCAAAGCGCGTAACAGGTCGCGCTAGTAAAAACACTTTCGGGCTTAATTAAATGCATTTTTTGCCCGTTTTGCTGTGCGCGAATAAATTTCATCTGAAACATTCAAACAAGCTGTTGTTAGTTCTTGCCTGTGCTGCGCGAACAAAGAGAACCTTTCGAAAGTTCCATCGCATCATCTGTTTACCTTCCCGTCGTTCCCTCGTGCCTCGTGTCTATTATTTTAAGGGTAGAAGGTGATATAAATATTATGAAAGAATTTAATTGTGTTTGCGAGTCGCTTTGGGGGGCCCACGCTCGAGTGATGTTTATT
>JARJDQ010004218.1:0-12736 GCA_030264215.1 Geostiba sp. GC000077 | reverse complement strand
GCCTAAAGGCTTTCCAGTTCGCTTTTAAACGCAGCTTTTTCGCGTTTTTTTTTGTAAATGTCAGATTTTAACCAATAAGCCAGAATTCTGACATTTACCCCAAAAAAACGCACACAAGTCGCTTTTAAAAGCTAACTGGAAATCGGGCCTTAGTGTGCGCCTGTGCGCAGGGGAGCTTGCGAGTGAACACCTCAGAACATGTTTTTAGATGAAGTGCAACAATCAGCCCCTACTCTGTGATATGTGAGGTTGCGTTCGCGGTGCCTACCAAGCTTGCGTTCGCGATTCTATACCTATACCAAAGTACTCCGCGGAGTACCAAATTGTACCAAACTGTCCTCAGAAGCGTTCGCGTGCTTCCGCGCAGCCTGGCATTAGCCAGCTGTATCGCTCCATCGCTGAGAGGCCTATTCAAAAATTCAAATTCATCTCGGTCGCCTCCTGGCATTGTGAAAACTTTTAGCTTCAAATTCAAATTGATAACTGATTTAATAGGTGAGCTTTCTGCCTCATCAAAAAATGCATGTTACATATTTTCAAAAGTAATGCAAATTTTAATTTAAAACACTTTTTCTCTTATAAAACAGGACTTAAACGATATTCTGATATCGCCATGAACCACAAAACACAAAAGAAGTAACAATAGTGAAACAAAAAGTTAAATAAACAAATATCAAATGTAATTTCAGTTCTTGGCCGCTAGCTTCTTCTGTATTAGCCAGTCGTCAACAAACAAATTCTGATTGGATCTCAGTTTCATTACCAGCACTGTATCGCAAGGGTTCAGCTCATCTCGCTCGTGCGATATTATAGTTGCCATGTACTCCCTCTGCTGAACCATATTCTCAAAGTAGCGGCCGTCATCAACAGACCACTTTTCCTGAATAGGCTTGATACCTGTGAATGGATAACCAACCTTGCATAATTTGTAATAATGAGTAAATGTGCCAAGTTACCTGACAGCTTTGCTTTGAGTGCCTGGTAGGGAAGTTCCAAGAATTGTTGATCTAACAAGAACAATTGCTGATAGCACAAGTTGGTATAGTTGCCGTAATCGACGTAAAATACAACAATCGCGGTTGGATAAATCGCCTTCAGCACGCACACGCGGTACCAATTATCATCATTGCCCTTTGCCGCGTAAATACTGCCCTCCTTTATATCCTTCAATCCAACGGAGTCCATCAAATTGTTCGCAAAGGTCTCTCGCATTTTGGCCATCATGTCATTCAGCCGGCTGGTTGACTCCAGTGGCTGCACGAAGAAGCTCCATGGATTCGCCGCAATGGGAACCTTCACCAGGAAGGATTGCCCACAGCTTGGCACACGGGGACCTTTTAATGGCCCCGTGGACGGCACGGTGTTTGGTGATGGAGGTGGCGTAAGCATATTTTGCGGGGAAAGTTGATTATCTCTGATAAAAACAAAATGTCAGAAATTTGTAGTTTAATAAAGCAATGGGCATAAATCCTGGGCATAAAGAGTGAACGTTAACTATGCTCTTCGTCGAACCAACCATGGATGCGTTTCAAGCTATGGTGTCTGACCAACGAAGAGCACAGACAATGGTCATCAATAGACTGTGTCATAGCCTAATATACACAAACAAAATTTAAACTACCCCCAAACTTTCCTGCGAAATCCCTAATTTGACGGAAATAAGCAGCGTACAACTGCATCGAGGATCGATGTAGTTGTAGTAAACTGAATTGAACTTGAGTGAAAACAAAGTTGTTAATAATTTTAATTAAAATGTCAACCCTAATTGGTTTTATACTCACTTGTTGTATTTGCCCATGCTTATGGTAAGACTATCATTTATCGACACCAAGCCATTGACGTGTGGTACAAAGAGCATTACGTTCGGAATGCCATCAGCATCTTTGCTCTGCACGCGCAGCAAAACGTTACTCTCCAGCGAAAGATATTCCTTCATCTTCGTAGGTAAATCGTCCGGAATGTGCTGCACATGCATGCGCACCATTGTGGCCTGCGCTGGGAATTTACTAATCGACGGACTTAGCTTATCAAGCGCAATCAATGTCACATCGCTCATCTTTACAATGCAAGTTCTCCCAATATCAACGTAGAGAATCTGTGCATATTGAAAGTTTTCAGGCGAATCAATGATTTGCACCCTGTGATATTTCGCATCGTCCTTCAGCTTAGCAAAATACAACTTCCCCTTCGAGTTGGCCCGTGTGATAGGCTCGAGAGTTTTGTGCTTGTCCAAATACTTAGGTACTACAGCCTCTAACTGCGGCACTAAGTTCTGCAGCACACGATAACCCTGCGTGCGAATTTGCACGAAAAACAGGCCACTGTTGCCAATATGTGGCACGCAAACTTCGTGTGTATCATCAACCTCGAAGTTATGTTTGGCATCCTCAATTGCAATAAGGATCAACAGATCCTTATTGCATGCAACGCCAGTGCCGAAATCGTACATCACGACGCTGAATATCTTCTCAGCGGCCTCATCGTCATCGTTGTCCACCACTTCCAGTGTCACTTCTGATCCTTCCAGCTCCATGATGGCATCAGGACACTCTACGTCATAGACATCATCCAGGCCAGCGAGCTTGCAAACGAACGCTTGCGCTGGTTCGTAGGCATAGATACGATCCAGCGAGAAGATGTTCTCAGCCTCAACGATCAAATCTTCGCCGCGATCAACGAATTGACATACAACGCCGTCGTCGCGTACATCCAGAACACGCGCGCGATGCCAAGTCTGCTCCCAGACAGCATAGTAGGAACCCACCACAAATGTGCTCTTGTTTTGGATTGCTTTTTTGTTGTACATCTCCTGGTAATGAGCGTTCATATGAATGCTCATCGTATGAAACGATTCCTAAATATATTCAATTTGCATACGATTAAATAAGGGTTGAATTGAAAATGTATGATAGTTACTTACAGCTTGTTTGGTGCCAAGCTGTCTACACCAAATCTCGCCAGCGGATACGGGGCAAATGATCTTCGCGGTCATGTATCCCTTTTCATCAAAGTTCGCGGTGGTTGTCGGAATGGACACCTCGCAAGCAAGTTCTTTTATTTCTTTCTCCGTTTTCTGCAGTAATAATAATATACAATTATGTATACAATTGCCATATACAGGGTGTAAACGAATTGGTGGATAATCAACACGTGGCATTCTTTAATTAACTCTAAGGTTATCAAAGTTGCAATTTTTAGGTTGCAAATATGCATAAAAACAAAATTCTCTTACGTTCCACAGCAGCTGTTTTAAAAATAGAACACTTGTGCAAATTCAGTATTTTCGTAAATAACATTTAACCAAAATGCTTAACACTTTAAAACTTTGAATTCAATGAATTCAAATTAATTTAAGCCAATGTTTACAAAAACTAATATTTCTAGTAAGATGCTATTTCAGAGAAAACTAACTTTGGGGGTTGATAGACCACAAGGGGAAACCATGCGCGGAAACAGAACGGGTTTGTTGTATCCGCCCCCGAGTTTGTTTCCGCACGCCCCTTAGTTGGCACAATCCCGGTTATTTTTATGCTTAAAAGCGCATGTTCAAACTTACTGTGCAAAACCTTACTAAAGGATCATTGAAAATGCCTAAAATTGATTTAAAATACAGTGCATTCATTTATAGTACTGAACATTTATTAAAATACTGAACGCTCCTTTAAAATACTGAACATTCCCGAAAAAGGGTACTGTGCAAAACCATTAAAATACTTGTAAAATAAATAAGTCTCTAAATAAAGTACTTACATTCTTTGGTCTGATAACCTGCATAACAAACTTCTCCCCAAATTGCTCTATATTCATGCCAGGTCTCTTCTTCATGATCTGTAGCCAGTTGGAGGGAAGAGTTTCGCGATAAAAGTCCTTGTAATCAGCCTCCACTTGCCAACTCCACACGCCGTTGATATGTTTGCCAACAAGAGAAGGAATGCGCTCTGTGATGGAGGCTTCAGTGGCAACCGGAAGTAGTTCCCCTCTACCGCCATACTTGTCGATAAGTGCCTGCATTGCTACAGACGATGCCTGCTGGGTGGCGGACTTTGCATCGTGGTAATCGCCGGGATAGCTTGAGTAAATGATACCATCAATCTGCAACCCCATGAAAATCCAACGAGTGGACGTTAAATAATTGGTGGCGCAAAGTCGAAACCCTTACCTTAATCTTGCAATCGAATTGAGGTCGTTTGCGTCTGTCTTTAGTTTTACGCAGGAGAACCTTAATATCCGGTTCACCTAGCTTGAGAATCCGTGCAAAGTCCGAGAGTTCTTTCTCGCTGGCCACGCTTGCGCTGGTAACTTTAGGGATATTGGTATTAGTTTTAAAAATTGAACCGCAGGCGCGAATAGCGGCTTGTGCCTCAACACGCAAACGCTCCAACTCAGGTTTAGAGTTGCGTGTCGGTGATACCAGTGGCTTTGCACCAGCACCAGAATGAGCAATGCGCTCGTGAATTTGAGGCTTGTTTTGAGGCGTTGGAGGAAGTGCGTTCTTGGGAATGTAGGGCCGCGGGCTGGGCGGCGACGCTCTGTTTGTTGTGACAAACTGATTGTGCTGTTCTATGCGCGGCGAGTTGGTAAAGTAAGGTCGAGGTGTTAAGTTGTTATGACTTTGAACAACGTTGTTCGGCCGCCAACGCTGTGGCGCACGACGGTCAGACATCGAATTGTACTGTTTTTTGGGCGGCTTCTTTTTCGCTGGTTTTTGGCGCTGCACCATTTGGCTGATGTGTGCGCTGCGCGGATCCGGCTTCGCATCGACGAAGATCTGGCCGTTGGCCCTCCGGACGACCAGCGTCTCGATGGAGCGCAGGAACTCCTCCAGAGTGTCGTATCCCAGTCTTTTGAAAGGGATCATGCGGTCGCTGAAAGTCGTGTAATCCCTGGCGAGCTGCGTCACTTCTAGGCTGCCTTTCACGATTACCAGACAACATCTTATATCCCGTATCGTCTCTTCTCGTAGCTTTTCCATGACGATCGAAGTGCAATATCTAATAAAACAACCAATCATGTTATAACCAATAATGACGAGTCAACGAATATTTCGTTAACACAGTCTACTGGTTTCCCTTGTGGTCTTCTCTCTGAGTGAGTAGTGAGTCAGCATAAAGAACGATATTGTTCCTGTATTCAGGGAATCATGATTGTATAAAGTCCAGCGCCTGGCATGGACGAAGAACATGAGCATGCATCGCATCGCCGCATGCAGATTGATGAATTGAAAAATCAGCAATGGATACACTTACATGAATAAAGCGAAACATCAACAACCCCGTAGAAGAAAACCACGAACACTGCACTCGTGAAAACACTCACTGAACACTGAAATTACCGAAATTGAAACACTACAAACTGAATATGCACGTGCACGCCGCACGCTGGCCAAAACTGTTTTGGGTTTTTAGCTCTTGCTGTAATCCTGTAATGCTGTTTTGTGTCTTGCTTCTTGCTTGCGCTGGCGAAGCAAGTTCGCAGATTGCTGCACGTTTGCTGTTTTTGTTTCATCGGTTATCGGTTTCATCTCGTTTCATTCTTTCAAACGAACAGACGACAAAAGCAGTCAACTGCGTTGATTGGTTGCGAGGACCGTAAATGCGTTACGATTGGCTTACCAAATTTGGCAACCGTTTCCTCAATTTAAACGATTTAAACTTTTTCTCACTTTCCAGATGTTTGGTATATAATGCATGATCATTTTTAATATGTTCTTGCTCCCATAAGTAATAATTTTGATAAATATACGTTACTAACGAAATAAAAACGTTTAAGAACTTATAATTCTAGAAGTAATTTGGATTGCCTACATTATGATATCACGTACTAGCGCCATCACATACAAAACGGAAACATCAGGAACTAACAACTAAACTTGTCCTTTGTTTGTAAACATAACCTAAACGACGAGACGACGAGCTCGACGACGAGCACAACAAATTTGGGGAGAAATTAATTTGTTTAAATTACAGATATGTATAAGTGATTCATTTATATGTATCCCACTTGTTCTTATTATATGCATGATTCAATGCGGGCGGAGGCAACGCCCAAGGGAGGCCGGATACCTGCTTTTACAGTCTATCTGGTTGCTTTGCAGTGCATTATTTCAAAATATCAAATATTTACAGGCACTGTGATAAGAACGTAACTTTTGACCCCGTTGGTGCCCCGATACAGTGCTAAAGTCTTAAAGTATATACCATTCTAGTCAAGATTCAATGTGAACCAGTTTTAATTGATATAAAACAACAAATAAACCAAATAAAACTAAGCAAAAAAAAAACGAACTAAAGAACAAAATGAAACTTAAACACTCAATACTTTTAATATCCTTTGTAATATATTTAACTCATAGAACAAATGGCTACAAACCTGTGTTTCTCCTGCATGGGATCATGACTGGAGATGAAAGTATGGACCTGATTAAAAATACCATTGCAGAGGTGAGTTGTATTGCTATTCTTGGTTAGCACTATTTGTTTGAATTGTTGAAATGTTGGAAGTAGAATCATCCTGGAACAATTCTCTACAACTGTGAGCGTTTTGGCGGGTGGTCCAGCCTTGATAACATGTGGTATCAGGTGCAACAGATTGGTGCAGATCTCATGAACATCTCATCAATGTATCCAGATGGCATTCATCTGTTGGGATATTCGCAAGGCGCTCTGTTGGCGCGAGCTGTGCTGCAGACTTTTCCGGAGCATCGCGTGCATAATTTTATTTCACTGAGCGGACCACAAGCTGGACAATATGGCAGTAAGTTCGAATAAAACAGAAATACAAAATGAATGCAAAATTAAGTTTTAAGATAGGCAACCAAATGTACACTTTAACTCATTTCAGCTGCATTTCTGCATATTATCTTTCCTGGCATCGCGTTGAAAACTGCTTTCGAATTGTTCTACTCCCGCATTGGGCAGCACACATCGGTCGGAAATTATTGGAATGATCCATACCATCAGGAATTGTACTATTCCTATTCGCAGTTCCTGCCGTTCATCAACAATGAAATCTTAACCAATCGGAGCGAGCAGTTTAAGCAAGGTCTAGTGAAGCTCGATAAAATGGTTTTGATTGGCGGACCTGATGATGATGTTATTACGCCATGGCAGTCAAGGTTATTGAAAATAATGTCTTCGCTTATTTGAGTATAACTTACCATAATCTACTTTTACAGCCAATTCGGATATTATGACGACAATATGACTGTAATAAATCTCATGGAGCGTGATATTTACACCAATGATACAATCGGCTTGCAAACTTTACAGAACCAAGGAAAACTGAAGATAATCACGGTGCCTGGCGTGAATCACTTCATGTGGCACTTGAATAAGAGTATAGTAGAGAACTACATCATACCATACTTAGATTAAGCAGGATTTCAACCAAATTAAAGCAACTATGAACAAAATTGGGGCCAAAGTTAGGATTAGATGTATTACTTGGACATGCTTGATTAGGCTCGTCATTTTAGACTAGGTTATGTGCTGTGTTAATAATCATGTATGAGGATTGTCTGTTAATCGTATAGTATAAGTGCGTGCTGCGTGAACAGTAATTTTAAATAAATTAAGCACCAAAGATTGTGTCATTCAACAATATCATCCATTCTTACAATAAATAAATATTACATTTTAATTAAGTTACTTAAAACGAAGAAGAAAAATGTAGTTGGTTTACAGTCACACCCTCGCCAGCTCGGCGAGAACGCGTTTCTTACATGTATATAAAACAAAGTGTTTCTTCGCATAAAATTTCGACGCGATCGCTCGAAAAACAACAACCGACACAAAATCTAAAGAGACACCCGTCAATTGTACTAGTTATGTACAAATGGTCTTTCATATAATTACATTAGATACATAAATTTGATTTATCAATTCAACTATTGGTGCAAATTTTATAATCGTTATTACTGATACTTATTACTGATTACAGCAGATTGCGCTTCACCCGGCGCGGCGCGTGCGTCGTAACGACAACCGACGCACCGGCGGATCTTAAATGAGTCTGAACAGGATGCGTTAATACTTATCGCGCTGCGGACTCGCGAGAGCCGTTTACACGTGCGTGGCGTCCTCCAGCAGGCTGTTAACTTCCTTCAGGTGCTGCGCCTTGCTGCCGGTTGCTGGACTTGCGGCGGTTGGTCTGCCGATGTAGCTGGAAACGAAAAGAAATGAAATGGTTAAAAAAACAGCTACAAGTTTAGCGTAAGCTCGCCGGTTGTAGCTATGTTTCTATCATTGTTCTGTACACTGACAGAAGTGGACTAAACAATGGCAGAATCTAACTACCTCAAACGGGCAGGCAAGACTAAACAGATATAAGTTATAGCTGAGTTTTGAATGAATACAGTCAAGTTATGCTCAAAATAGCGTCTCGGAGAAAAGTTATGGGGTAGTTTTAGATTCTTCAATTGCGAATCCGAGGTTTGCTATCGACATTTATGACTTAACATTGAAAAAATGCAAAGAAAGGCAAAAAATGTCTTTTTTTCAGTCTACTCGAAAACTCTAAAATTATGAACCCTTCGTTGAAATCATCTTAATTAAAAAGGAAAGTATATAACATTTCCTACAAATTGCATTTAGTTTGTTTCTCCTATGAACTGTTCTGGCTAAATCGATAATTGAAAATTGGTGTAATACAACTGTGCAAAATCTCAAAATTCCAAAAAGACAACGCATTGTGTGCACATTTCGCACATTTCTTATCATAACTTTTTATGGATTCCACTATCGATCTTGTTCTTTTTGGCATTAGATGCGGAATTAAAAAGAGAATCTATGGAAACGTAGCTGCAACTATCGCTTGAGCCAGAACAGTTCGTCGCAGAATAAAAACTAAATAGTGAAGTTTGTAGGAAATTTTATGTACTTTAATTTTGAATAGAAATGTTTCTTACGAAGGCATAATCATTTTTTAATTATAAGCGAAAAACTGCAAAAAATTTGCCTTAATTTCTTTGCATTTGTATTAAATGACCAGTAATGCCCAAAAGTGCACAAAATGAGTAATGCGTTGCATGATTTTGTGCTAGTGTTCAGCCATTGTGCAGGTATTGATTAAATAGTGTAAATCAATGTATTACACCTGCACTACTAGCATTGTGGGTACCAAATAGCCCTCAAAAATATTGATTATGTAATAAGCAAGTATCACATAATCATTTTTAAGGACCTCTCATACTTGAACAATATAGTTACATAAAAAAAGGAGCAAAGGACGTGCATATAAAGTAAAACAGGGAAAAAAATTGCGTTGGAGAAATGAAGTAACCATTTGGAAGCCTCACCCAATCTCGCGCGGCTCGGGCTCAGTCTCGGGTTTTGGTTCAGGTATTGGTTCCGGTTTTCTACCGAACAACGAACTGAACCAACCTCCCTTCTGCGGCTGACTGTAAATTAGTTATACGCCATGTGTTACTTCATTTCCGAAAGACGTCCGCCGAGTTGAATGTGAGTGAAATGCAACATGAAACACAAGACTTACTTAACATCGCGAGAGCCTGTCAGAGCGGTGTAGAAGCGGGGCTGGACGTAGGTCCACGCGCCTTGGTTCTTGTGCTCTTCCTGAGCCCAGAATAGTTTGGCATTGGGGTATTTGGCGCATTCGGCCTTCACCAGGTCGTAGGGGAACGGTGAAATCTAAACAAAGAATTCAGCATTGAAGTAAATATGACGTCCATCGTTCGGAAAATAATAAAATCTTACCTGTTCGACACGTGCGATCGCAATATCTTTTCCAAGTCCCTTCTCATCGCGTGCCTTCCTCAGTTCGTAGTAAACCTTACCGGTGCAGAACAACAGCTTCTTGACGCTATCGGGGTTACCAGTGCAATCGCCCGAATCAATAATCACACGCTTGAATTCGGTGCCATCGACCATGTCGTCAAAGCTGCTCCTTGCTTCGGGATGACGCAGCAAGCTCTTGGGGGTCATGATGATCAGCGGCTTCCGGAAGGGCAGAGCGATCTGCCGACGCAAGATGTGGAACAGATTCGCGGGCGTGGTGCAGTTGGCGACGATCCAGTTGATGTCGTGCAGCTGCCTCACGGCGAACTCGTCCGACTCGGGTGGGAAGTAGTCGGGATCGTCCGACGACATCTGCAGGAAGCGCTCCAAGCGGGCGCTGGAGTGCTCCGGGCCCATGCCTTCGAGCGCGTGCGGCAGCAGCATGACAAGGCCGCTCTGTCGCACCCATTTCGCCTGACCAGAGGAGATGAACTGATCGATGATGCACTGCGCGGTGTTGTTGAAGTCGCCGAACTGCGCCTCCCAGATGACGAGCGCATTGGGGTTGGTCATCGAAAAGCCCAGCTCGAAGCCGAGCACGCCGAATTCGGAGAGCGAACTGTTGCAGACGGTGTAGGGCGCCTGGTCAGGGTACATATTGCAAAGTGGGCGGTAGGTGGCCTTGTCGACGTTCTGATGATGCAGCACGTGGTGGCGATGGGAGAAGGTGCCGCGCTCGACGTCCTGGCCGGAGAGGCGCACGTGGATGCCTTCCTTGACGAGGGAGCCGAAGGCCATGGCTTCGCCAAGGGCCCAGTCGGTCATGCGGTTTTCGACCATTTCCATGCGCGCCCTCAGGATACGCTCAACACCTTTGTGAATGACAAACTCGGCTGCGTTCGGTGGTGGAGCCGAGAACCGCTTGCCAATGTGGACCAGAGTGTCTTCGATTACGCCGGTGGGGCTGGCCTTCAGCGGGTCTTTACCCTCAAAGAAGCCGGACCACGGGCTGTCCAACCAATCCTTGTATTTGATGTGAGTCTCTTCGCGAGCCTTCTCCAGAGCTTCCTCGCAAATTTTTTCGTATTTATCCTTGACATCTTTGACTTCCTCGGGGGTAACAGCGCCTTCAGCAATCAACTGCTCCGAGTACTTTTCCAACGCCGGCTTGGTCTTTTTGATCTTGCGGTACATCAACGGCTGTGTGAACATTGGCTCATCAATTTCATTATGACCGTTGCGCCGGTAGCACACCAGGTCGATGACGACATCCTTGTGGAAGGTGGCGCGCCATTCGGCGGCGATGTTACACACATGCATCACGCTCTCCGGGTCATCAGAGTTGACGTGGAAGATGGGCGCGTTGACCACGCGCGCGACATCAGTGCAGTAGGGCGAGGAGCGCGAGTGACGCGGATCGGTGGTGAAACCAATCTGGTTGTTGACAACAATATGCACTGTGCCGTGCGTGGTGTAGTCGGGCAAGTCAGACAAGTGCATCGTCTCGTAGACAATGCCCTGACCGGCAAAAGCGGCGTCACCGTGCAGCAAAATGGACATGACCTTCTTGCCCTCGCCGTCACCGCGATAGAACTGCTCGGCGCGCGTCTTGCCTTGTACGATGGGATCGACGGCTTCCAGATGCGACGGGTTGGCGACGACGGCTAGGCGGATGTTTTTGTTCGTCACGCGATTTAACCTAAACACACATCATCAGTGAATTGGCTTTTTTTCTTAGGTTACTGAACAGAGCTTACCTTTCAATGTATGTACCCAAGTGGTACTTAACATCGCCGGAACCGTCGTCGGCTGCTTCCAACCCGGCGAACTGGGTGAAGATTTGACTGAGTGGTTTGCGGCACACGTTGGCAAGAACGTTCAGACGACCACGATGAGGCATGCCCATGACGATGCTTTCGACGCCGAACTCTGTGCTCTTATCGATAACCTGCTTCATAGCAGGAATGAGGATTTCGCAGCCTTCCAGACCAAAGCGCTTCTCGGAGGACCATTTACGGGCCAAGAAGCTTTCAAAACTACAAACACCAACATTGAATACCACCTCCATTGATCCGCAACGTAAACTGAATCTTACCCAGCGGCTCTGGTAAGACGAGCAAGGATCAACCTCTTCTGCTCGTTGGTGGGATTCATAATGCCAGGTGTCTCTAACCGCTGCCTGATCCAGTTGCACTGTTCCAAGCTGTTGATGAACATAAACTCAACACCAATATGCCTACAGTAGGTGAGCTCGAGGCGGCGGAGAATCTCCCTCAGCGGCAACGCCTTATCCTTGCCGCCGATGAAGGTCGTCGACGGCAGCTTGAACGTCCTATCCATGTCGGCGTCCTCTGTTTCGACAAAATCAAACACACACCCACGTTTAAACCATACTCAAGCACACGGCGCGTGAACGATGGCTGCCACGGTCAGTCAAAAGTTTGAAACGAACGTAAATCTCAGAGGCATGAGGTGGTCGTGTTGTAGTGTTTCGTAAAGAAGGAAACAAAATCAAAAAAAGATCGGACTGAAGATACAAATGCACTTACTCTCCTCTGAAGTCGCCGGGCGATGCACACACCACAATTCGTCAGAACAACCAAGAGAGAAAAGAAAAATGTAAGCGCTTACGTTGTGCGAATTGCTGCACCTGTTTCACCAATTCTTGGCTGTACGTTCTGGATGGACCATCTCGGACTGACATGATTCGATTACAAAACAAAAGGACGGACGGCGGAAAATAAATCAACAGAAACCAAATAAAAGTTGTTGGGCATTACTGTGTTAGGTGCACATTGAAATTAGAGTAAAAAGTGAATAAACAAGCACGATGTGAGTTGCTGTGTCACACATACTGCCAGGTTGGTTCTTTAAAAGTATAAGTATCATCTATATAAATACAATCGGATGAGACTGACTGAGTGACAGAACGAAATTCCCAGGCCAAACCAGAAGTCGTAGAAACTTGGGGTTGGTCTCAAAAAATTCTCCAGAAAACGAAT
>JARJDQ010004205.1:0-27997 GCA_030264215.1 Geostiba sp. GC000077 | reverse complement strand
TTTTAACTACAACTTGATAAGTTTTTAAAAACCACAACAACTAATAATTGAAAACAACAACAGTAATGCATTTAAATTCATTGAGTATCGAGTTAAATTTCTTGTATATAGTGTTATTTCCCTCATTACTCACAATACAACAACAATCAAATACATACCGCTCATTGGCAAGAGGAGCAAAAATATATTTTGAAAAAATATAAATAAATTTATTTGTCAATTTTCAATGATTTATAAACTTACATAATTGTGAAATAATTGTCATCGTGGTAATTTGGCAAATTTCATGCCTTTTCCAGCGGCGAGAATGCTGGAACAGCACAGTACAGTTCGCACAAAAAATAGTCATCAACTAGACCTCGACTTAAAGATGCTTATCTACATTGCGTTGACTTCACTAACAATTAAACACGCGTGAAGAGCGCTTTTTGTATCGACTATGTAAAGCTCCAGAAGTTTCAGTCAGTCCCGTCACTTCTTCGCACACTCAATTTTGCAGCGCCCGCCGCCGCCGGAACATGCTTTTCTTGAGCGGTGCTCGTACAAGGGAAATTTCCATATTCTATTGCGCATAGCGAGTCGATGGCGCGATCATCGGCGCTTTGCTTAATGAAGATTTAATATCCTGACGTGGGTTTAAATTTCAATCTGATAACGCAAAAAAGCGCGCAGGGAGCAAAAAGCAACGAATGCAACGCGAAACACACGCTCGCCATCGACATCTCCATCTCCATCGTTTTCGCTTTTGTCTTACTCGATTTCCGGTAGCAGCGAACAGGGGTGCATTTTAAATTTCTCTGGGTTCGCCACACGCATCGCTCGCTCTCGTTTTCAATTCAATTGTTACTTGTTACTTTGATTCCCGGATGTTGCGATGCCCCCAAAGTGTGAGTGGAAAAACACGATACGAACGCACGCACATCTGGGCATGAAGGCGTTGACGGCGCCAGTCGGAGGAGAACGATAAAGACACCGCCGCCGCCGCCGTGTGGAAAGGTGAAGGTTGCGGGAATTCCGCATGCAGCTGGCGGGACGAGGCTATTGATTGATGCGGCTGGTGTCGTGACGTCGACTGTCCATGCCGTGCCGTATCAATGGGCGGTGAATTATTCCACGCACGCAACACTTTCCCTTTTGTGCCCCGGCTGCGAGAGACACCGGCAATCTCCGCGGCATTAGAACCACGCTGCGCATGGCGGTGCATCGGCAAGCAGGACTTGCAAGACCTGGCACCTCCACCATGAACCTACAAACCAGCACAAGGGGGTTCTAATGCTCGATGTGTTACTGCAGTTGCCACCGAGATGAAAATCTTGGGGATTTTGTAGGTTTCCCTACTGCAGCGCTTCGTGCTGCCTTTCTTCTTCCTTTGTGGCGGTGGAGGAAGAAGCCTTGGATTTAGACATGGTCCTGGCGGCGTTTTTAATGTCCTTGCGTCGACGCCAAGAAGCGAGCGAATGCGAATCGTATTAAGGCCATTATAGATGTCCATAAGTCTGGATTTGTATGTGGAACACGAGTTTGGGATGGGTAAAGATCTACCCCCTCGTCCCTAGCCCCGACATTCCGCCTCACGGGGGAGGAATGGTGATCATGACTGCGACGATGACGCCAAAACACGTTTTCACTCTTATTGCCGTGGTTTAGTCTCGCGCACGCCGCCGCCATGCAGTTATTGTCTCGCTGCATGCGCGTGCATCCTCAACGGCGGCGGCGGCGGCGGCGGCCCGCCGTCTGGATGAGAGCACTTTCGACTACTTTGCATTCATATCCGCGCCTCATATACCTCGCTCAAGATACCTTACGCTAACAGCCGTTGTGCGATTTTCCTTTTTCGCAGCGCCCAGCCATTCCTGCCGCGCTTCCTGCGAGCGGCGAGTGCCGCATCCGAGGCTCTTCTTTTTATTGCATGCCAGCGCACAGAGAGGACACGACGATAGACGACTTACAGGCGTTACGAGCGCCGGCGCGCGTCGTTATAAGGGGATTTCGTCATACGCGCCTGGGGGCGGCTGATATCCGCCGAGATTAGCGTAAGACGCGCGTGCGCTTGTCTGCGTCTCGGCGAATGTGGCCATTACCACCCGCATTGGACGAATCAACACCCGATATAAAGAAATATAACTTTAACTTTAGTGTCCCATTGCTGCAGCTATTATTGGCATGTGGTGGTCGTTTACGAAAAGTTCGAAAACGCATCAAACACGGCAACACGTTATGAAATATGAAATAATAGCGCGAAACTGGGAATAAAGGGAATAATGCTGAAGAAATATCATGAAGCGTTCTCTCGAAGTCGAGGGGTGAGATGGTGTGGCGTAGTGCAGCAGTGCGCTGCAGAGCACAGTTGTCTCAAGTATTCGGCAAGAATTTTTATAAGATTTTCCTGCTGGGAGTTGCGAGCACTCACCCTCCTTAGAAACTCTTAATAAGCTTAATGGCATCTACGAATTTGATCTATGTTAAACCCACTCGTCGAGTCGTAGTTTCCAGTAAGCGATGCAATTAATCATTTGGCATCTTATATTAAACTTAAACTAAGCCAAGGTACCCTGGGGAAAGTGAGGACTTGGGGGGTGTAGAATTTTTAATAACATAAAAACTGTAGTTCTAGCTATGAACAAGTTCATCATTGATTGTCAGTATTCTAACAATCAATATTCTGCTGTCCTAATAGTACTACTAAAAGTTACTAAAAGTCTAGAAAATCTAAGCATACAAAGTGCGTTTTATCTAGCACTGATTGTCAAATAGATGCACTCCCGGCGCATCCACATACACGAATTTATACAAGCAGAGTATGAAATCGAGACATAACTTGTGTTTTTTACTGACTATTGTCTATCAATGAACTAAACTAAAAAAATGAGAATCACCACAATTATGAAATTAGCATCATTGGAAAGAGCGTGAAATTTCCTTTAATTTGATATATTTCACAGTACTTGTAAAATGCGACAATTATCAAATAGATACCGTTCATTGGCAAGATACACAAAAAATTATTTTGAAAAAAATAATTGGCAATTTTCAATGAGCAATAATTCATAAACTAACATAATTGGAAAATAAAATTTTCATCGTCGTAAGTTGGCAAAGTTCATGCACTTTCCAGCGGTGCTATTGCATGTTCAAAGGTTAACAAATTCATTGCGTAATCAACAAATGTATCACCAAAAACACGTCCGTAAAATGAAAATGTTCGTGAAGGCGCCGGGAGACGAAAGTGTTTAGGTTTTTTTAAAAATCAACAACCCGATTTTTCACTAAACGACCAATAACTCAAAAATGAAATCAAGCACAATTATGAAATTAGCATCATTGGGAAGAGCGAGAGATTTTCTTTAATTTGATATATTTCACAGTGCATGTAAGATGCAACAACAATCAAATAAATACCGCTAATTGAATAGAAAATAAAAAAAAATAATTTGAACAAATAATTGGCAATTTTCAATGACCAATAATTCATAAACTTACATAATTGTGAAATAAAATTTCATCGTGGTAAGTTGGCAAATTTAATGCCCTTTCCAGCGGTGCACTTGGATGTTTAAAAAGTTAACAAATTCATTACGTAATCAACAAATGCATCAACAAAAAACAGGTTCGTGGAGGCGCCGGGAGAAAAAAAACTAATTTTACAAGCTCAGTCTTTGTGGGCATTAGTTCCACCTAAAAACAAGTTTCTCCAGTACTATAAGTCCTAAAAATTTTAATATTTAACTTACTACTGAGCAACTTAAAGACAAATGTTATAAAAGTCAAATTACGCCACTGTGCATTTTATGTTATATTCCACATCACCACTTTTTATTTTCCTCCTCTTGGTCTTCAACTCTTCAGCATGGATCACAAAGTTCTGTTACACGAGCAGTATGGTGCGAAATAGATTTCCTTTTATTGCCTAAGTTCAAATTTTGATTTATAAGGGCATGCGAAGAGGACGAGGATAGATGGGATGTGAGTGGAAAGTTTTGAAAAAACGACTTTTGCATTCCCGCGTAGATCAGATCAATATCCCGCGCTGAGAGATCCCCAAATGATGGCGGGGTGCTGGCTCGATCGTCGTTCCTTAAAGACGTTTAGGCGGAGCGGCCAGATGTGACCATCCTCGGCGCTGCCACCCTCCGTTGGTACAAGCGCCCGCGCGCTATTTTCCGCGTCAATTTTGTTGCTATTTACTTCCTCCCACAGCGCAGCACGGATCATAGTGCAGCAGGCCTGCACGCTCGCAACAAGCACTGACAGAAAGAAATCTTCGCACATTCCACGGAGGGGGAGCACCGGCTCTCATCAGCGTGTGCATCTGCGTCCCGCAGCCGGAATGGCAACAAAGAACAACGCACCGAAGAGCAATGTTGCGCAGCAGCAGTTTTTATTGCCGCTCGCGCTCATTAGTAATTTAGTTAATGATCGAATTTGACAAACGGGGCCTTAATGATGCACATTGTGGCGGCGCGGCGGTTGGCGGCAGAGCGCAAATGTAGCGCCAGCCCGCGCAGAAAGCTCCACAAAGTGATGAAGCAATCACTTAATTTGCAAATTACACGCTCGATGGATGCGCGCATGGACGCCCCGGCAAGCACTCGAATAGGCAATTTGCACACCACCACATGCGGTGACGGCGCCTCTCGATTCTTGAATGCAACGTAACGCAACGCCGAGACTCTTATTCTTACGTCTACAGAACGTTGATTAATTCGACGGAAAATCTAGTGGAGTAATAATCGCGTCGTCCTGATGTCGGCGCCGATGTCGATGTCAAAACTTTGGCATTCAATCAAGCCAGCAGGCGGCCGACAACAAATGTAAGGGCATCGGAAAATCTCGCCATCTGCTGCGGCGCGCGCTTTCCTTTCTTCCCCTCCATAGGATTGTCGGGAGGGTTTTTCCGCACGCACGCATCGCGCGGCTAAAACACGCTCACACACGCCGATGGCATTGATATGGAATAGAAAAGTTTGCCACCCTCATGGCGGAGGCGCCGGGAAAACGAGAAAACGCTCGACAATTATTGGAATGTCCGCCGAGCGATGACAAATGTATCGTCGGGCATATTGGATTGTTCTGATTGAGAAATAAACACCGGAAGAAATCCGCCGGCATGGCGCAGTGTGGGGGGACAGGGACGAAAAAATATGAGAGGAAAAACCCCCCGGACGCTCGCCATCGCCGCGATTAGCGCGCCATGAGCCGAATGGGAAAAGTACGAGCGCCCAAAAAACGAAGACAAGTGGGTGCAGTTGTTGCCGTTTCCTCGCCGGAGCTCCGCACACGCTCCAACTCCAAATTTCGCAAAGAAAAACATGAGCATTCCGTTTGCGCAGAAAGTGGACGTAATTTATATGGCACGCGGAAGAGGCGAGCGAGCGCAGGAAGGCGAACAAAGAAACTTTCCGTAGTTTTTTCTCCTATAGTTGATGAAGAATGTCTACGGCACTACAGCCGAGTAATGCGTTTATAAATTCACGAAAATCACGAGATATTTTTACGCGCTTAATTCCACTTGCTGTTGTAGCATAAAAATGCATCATTATAAGATGTTTATATCAATCTTCGCTCTTTGCAGGCGATCTTCATATTTATTTATCTAGCACGTATTCATATTTTCCTTGTGCGCGGCCTTTTTATTAAAATATAATTCCATTGTTGGTGGAATATTGCGAAACATTTTTTCATCATATTTTGTCATTTTTATTCCGAGCTGGTTGTGGTGGCTGCGCCGGGCGAACACAAAATATCCATTATGCTTACCCCAAAAAGCACGAAGGCACCCACGGCGAACAACTATGAACTATGTGTGCTCGCCGGCCGGCCGCATAATCGCCTTAAAGTTTTATCATAAATATGGCACGGCCGTCGCGACGCAAGCGCAAAGCACAAGGCTTGATGGCTGATGGACGGTACAAAAGGCCTTGGACCGTACTCACTCCGCACCTGCAATATCTTCTTTCATATTTTTTAATGATTTGCCAGTGCGAATATTGAATGCGGCCCTAAATTTCGTCGAATATCTCGCTGTGCGACGCATATCGAATTCCTGCCCTGGCCCAAAATTCGGCATTCACAACGCGGTGGTGCGATGGTGGAGGAGCCATCCTGCCATTCCTTTATCATTATTTTTATTTTCTGTATAACGATTACGATTATTATGATTATGATTATCGTTCGACGTTCGACGGCGGCCATACGGCTGGGGACGGCAGCGGCGGTGCCTATTGAGTAAAGATGAGGGTATGAATGGCTCATGTCCCGAACGATGATGAGAATGATTGAGATGATGCTCGACGAGGAGCGGCAGCGCTGTGCCGTGCTGGGTGGGTATTCCAAGAAATAATGAAAGAGGGGGAACGCTGGAGTGGTAGGTTCGCGAGGAGCCTCTCGATACATCCGTTTTTCGCGAACACGAGGAGGAAAAACGAACAGCAGGAACGGCGACATCGCAGCCCTGAATAACCCGCTAGAAGAGCAAGCGCCCGCACGCCGATGATGAGAAAAATGCATACCGAAAAATTCAGAATGTCTGTAACGCGAAATTAAATTAAAATTTTTCGTTTTCCTTGCGCCGCCAGCCGCATTTTAACGAAATTTCCTCCCCAAGCAAACTATCCATTTTCCTCGTGAGCGTATAAATATTTTAATTTCAAGTTGCCCTCGCCATAGTATCATTTTTTGTGGACTTGAATTTGTATAACAATAACGACCGGCTCAACGTCTACATATTGCTGATTCTCTGCAAGGGATTGGACAAATAAAAAGCAATTAAAGTTCGCTTTTAAGTTTCCAAGGCGGAGGGGTCCCCCAGCAGTCCAGCGTTTAGTCCTAAAATGTCTTTATCTTTCGCAAGATAAATGCCCGTCGCTTCGTCGCCGGCGTGCTCGGCCGACGGCAAACTTTTACGAGTGGTGCGCCGTTGATGGGCGGTGGCGATAGGTCGAAACTTTGGAACTGGTGATAAATTAATGAGACACATAATTCAATGTGAAGAACTACAATAATTGCCGTTTCCTGCCTCGGCACCCGCTCTCTCGGATATTATCTCGTAATCGTATAAACTTTTACACCTGGCGCGTCGCTTGAACGCCTTCAGTCTGCTCGCTTTCCCCCCTTGAGGAAAGAGACTTGCTTAAGCTGCAGGACCAAAGCGCTGAACTTTTGTGCTCATTCTCGTCCATTTCTGCGGTAGTAAAACGCGGGGCGTTGGTACAAGGCAACGCGGCAATAAAAAATACGACAATTTTGCTTTGGAGATGTCCAGGATGAATTTTCTAATCGAAGGATTTATAACTGACGCCACCAGCCACCGCCACCAACACCGCGCTCTTGAATCTAATGAAATCCCTTTCGCCAGATGGATTTCCAGATGGATGGACTCGGCGCCGCGGAGGACTTTATTGTTTTAGTTTCATAAGGATTAACACCTTCGGCACCTTGAGGCAACGTATTAACGTATTAACTGAGCGAAGGGATAAGGGCGGAACTTTTCCGCGGCATGGGTCTTAAGGTCTTTGCGACAATAAAAAACTTTTCGTATTCAGTGCCAGTGGATTTCCGGCCGGCCGGCGGCGCGCTGCATTCGAAGTTGAAACGGCGTGAGGAACTTGATTAAACAACTATTCTTCCTGCGCCGTACTGGTCTATTAGGTTTAGTGCGCGGGGCGAAGTTGCGTTTGTGGTTTTGCGCCGGCGGCGCGCTGATTATATTAAGCTCGTTTCGTTCAGTATTTTCGGCAAAAAAAGTGTGTTTTAATGGAGGGCGCAGAGTGCGCGGCGCCTCCACCATCACCGTCGTTGCCGCTAAAAGCGGATTTTTAAATCCGCACCACCACGAAGAGTACGCACACCGCCAGCGAGCATCCGATGCGGGTGAGCGGGATTAACTCGAATTGGAAAACTAAATCCCACAAAAACGGGGCAAAATTGCGGCAAAATGTTTTTATTTACCTGCCTCTCGCGGCGCGGGTGCGTTATTACAAAATCGAACGCCCACCCCACCCAACAAACAGAAAGCATTTTTTTGGTTGATGTCGCTTTTATTTATTTGGTTTTATGCATTCCGGGAGTGGAAAGCTCGCAAATTGATTTCGAAAATTACGCAAATAAGAGCAGAGTAGCAGAGAGGAGCCTAATATCATTGCGCCGACAAACACTGCCTATCAAGCGCGCCACCGGCGGCATGGGTCGTTAAATCATAACAAAAACGTGTACACACAAAATGTGAAGTTATCACACTTTGCCAACAAACCCTCAACATGCGCACGTCCAACGTGACGCTGCGGTAAATAGGGGGTTGAATTAATGGAAATTATTGCCGAAACTTCGCTGAGGTAGTATTCTAAAAATATGTAATCGCACGAGCAAGCAACCCCTTCGAGTGGAGTGAATTTAATACGTACGAAATTGCGCATAGTTGTCGCGCAGTTGGTTGTTGGTTTGTCAACCATTCATTGCGCTAGTTAGGAATGCACGCGCCATGCAGTGCCTCAGAATTGTGCGCATTTCATTCATTCTTCACTCATTTCGTTTCAGCCGCGCCCCGCGCGAAGAGGAAATTGCTGACACGGGCGTGGAATGCGGCGCATGCCAAACTCCAAACTCACACACACACATAATACAACACAACGCGGAAAACGCAAACGAGGCATTTCCAGTGCAGTTATTTCTGGACAAATATACTTCTACTGCTGCGGATAGATTTGTTTAAGAACCGTAAGCAAAGTGTAACAACGTACTTGCGATGCACGAGCATGACGTGAAATTATCTTCAAGAGTTGTGTGCATGCTCAAGTGTGCGACGCAAACATTTCTGTGTGGAGAATAAATACAACAAAAGGCTGCGTGCGGCGGCAAAACAAAACGACGCGACAACTATATCGACACAATATACATGAGTATTGAAAACGAGCGCCACGCGACGAAGAATGTGATCGAAAGTTGAAGAGATGCGAGCGCGAGCACACAAAAAGATGAATAGGAAAAATTGGGAAATGAGAAAACGTTGTCTCGCCGCCAGACGCTTGCGTGAATGTGGAGGCGCCAGCATGCTTTTTAAATTTATGCCATTATTTTCAAGTTGACGTCGAAGATGTTTTGCGGCGATGCGCCGCGCGTCCTGGCGAAAGCCGTTTTTCCGTTTTTTTGCGCCAATTTCTCCGTATTATAATGAGCACTCGAGAGCACCGCCCTGCGTGTTGCCAAATATCCAATACATCAATCAATCACGTTTTTCGATTCCTTTTATTTCCGCCGCGCCGAGCGCTTAAGCATCCGCGTGCAGTAAATCAGAAATGTTCATAAAAATGCAAATAAAATAAGAAGCGCATAAAAATGGCCCGAAGTGGCAAATTGTAATTTTTCACGGCTTCACCGGCTGCAAACACATCCTGGACACCGGATGCACGCGGCGCGATATAAATGCGAATTGTAAAATGAATCGGCGCGCAATAAATATTAGGAATGCGCGATGAATGCGAAAAATCTTAGCCGGCGCTGCCGAAATAAATTGTAAAACGATTCGCGATGTTAAAACCGGAAATTTATGTGCGCGCATCGCCCCTGTTATAAAGTTGGCGCAATTTTGCGCGCAAATTATCGAAACGCAGGGTGGGCGCGGGCACGCGGTGCAAGTTATTGATAACATCTACGGCGTAATAAATTTTATATATTCTAATAAAACCTTGCGCGCTCCGCGTATGTTAGCCCCCTGCTTTCTGGGGGGGCGCTGATATTTTAAAATGCGTGGGCGAAGTTTACCCAGACGTGGGCTTTAATGTCGAAAAGTTTCGATTTGCGTCGCTACTCTCGCCGATTAAAGATTAGAAAATTTACCAAATTGCAAAGTTGCCGAAGCCATGTGCAACTTATAACTTTCCAGTCTTTCCACCCTACCTGCAAACATATCATCGGCGAAAGTTTCGGTTAGTTTTACATCGGAAAGTTGGCGCATTTATTTAGATTTCCTATCGATACACACAACACAAGGCACTCAATGATGGAAATCGTGTCGCTTAGAATATTGGCGTTGCTAAGGTGTATTTCACCGTTGTTCGCCTCCGCTTGCTGGGCGTCTGGCGCAGCCAGTGCAGAATCGCATGCATGCATAATGCATTTGCCGTTTGATTTATAAACTCGCCGCCATTCGCAACTTTGCGCTGAAAGTTAGTTTAAAAATTGAAGAATTTCATCTCGTGTCGTTGGGATGCAAAAATCGAAAATGGAAAAGTTTTAAAGCCATTGGCACGTTATCGATTTGAACGCTTGGCGTGTGCGTGTGGTGGAGGCGCCCCCCGCGCATGCAGGGCAAAGAGCACGACGGCGGGCGGCGATGGTGGTGGCATGGGAAATGCACGCGCCGCCGCCGTTTGCGGCTTTGATTGAAATGTATGGAAATCGCATCGTGTGCGGGGGCTGCATCACCCGCGCCCGACACAAAGATGAAGATGGAAGGCACGCACAAACATCACACGATTGCTGCGCGGGGGGGAAGGGCAATCGTAAAGTAGAGATTCCTACGAAATCAGCCCCCGCACACGACGCATCTATGCATAGGAATAGGTAAGAATGCACACAGACGCAAAAAACACACATTGAGGACCAAGGACCAAGGAGCCAGTCGGAGCCAAGGCCAAGACGGCTGGCTTGGCGGTTTGGGGGGAAGCCGACCAGAAGCAGGAAAAGGACGCCGAGACGATGCGAAGACAGTGTGCATGGGCAGAAGGGTAGCAACTACTTGAAATTTATGGCGACGCTTCGACTCCGTAATCACGACGTATAAAAAATCTATAGGTGCTGGGGAAGAGGACGGTAACGACGCGCCGTCGCCTCCACCAACAGCGAAATGTTAAAAAGCAGTCCAAAAGGAGTCGAAACGTGATACCGCATCGCCAATACTAATAAGAAAACCAGTACTTATGCAATAAAATGTGCTCCCCCATCCACGCAAAAGATTTGCATGATAATTAAAGAAGACGCCCAACAGACAATTCAAGAAGTGCTGGGAAGACGGCAATGGGCGATTAATCATTTCACCCGCACAAACAATTCGATTAAAAACGTATCAACGCCGCATAATACAATCAATTTTGACCAGGAACTCGCTTTATGACTTCTGGAGATTGTGGGCGAACGGGTGGCGGTGGTCATCGGTCAGATTGGCCCGAAAGATAGAAACAATTTCCGACAAATTCGCCCCCCACGAAAAAATCTAATTTTATTCCAATCTTCCCGAATCTCTTTTTCGGCTATTCCGCCGCATCAATCCCCACGACTTCTTCCCATCTATTTATTGCCTCCTTGCGAGCCAAAAATCTCGGACTCGGTCCGCGCTTATCGCCGAAGGGCAGTTTGACCCCCCCGGGCGCGGCGGGAATCTAATAAGAAGCACGGCGGCGCGCGGGCTTCATCTTCCTTGAAGGGATTGGCGGCATATGGAATTCGGATTAAATTATGACCTGGGTCGTAACGCCACACGCTGTGCAACTCCTGCATATTGAGACCGAGACTAGGGACTATCATTTCGTGCCGGTCTTACTATTATTACTTCGGAAGTTCCGCGCGAACTCGCCTCGGTGTGTGTGTGTGCCGACTGGCAGGCGAACATGGTAAAGGTGGCTTTCCATCTTGACAATAGCAATCAAGTAATCAAAAGCGTATAATGTCGCGATTTACAACCGCTAAATGGTGCGAAACCCTTCCGGGACCCTTGCCGGCAAACTTGACGGTTCACACGAGGAAATCCCACCGCACTGGCAAAAGCAATATTGTATTTGTTCCTCAGGCATCTTGGAAATACTATTAATTCAAGCATTCAAGGTGTAAGTTGTGAAATGTTCAGGTGGGAAGTGATGCCAACCTTCCAATCTCAAAATGTCGGATCATAGGATGTCAGAAGGCTGATATTATTAAACGATAGGTATAAGATTTGATGGTGGCTGCTTGGTGTTTTGCATTTTCGCTGAATGCAGTTCACCTGAACGACGATGGCGATGGCCGGATTGTATATTGTAACGACGATTAGCTTTGTGTATCTTAACGACTCCCAATTGGGCAATTGTTGTAGCGCGTAATCCAAGTTAAAGCACGTTTACGGCCGATATTATCAACCTGCGCAACGGCATTCACTCGAGTGCACCCCCATAACCAGAACGCGCTCAAGCATCCGAAAATCGTAAAACTATAAATATGACCTCGCCCCGGGTAGCGGCATTAAAATTTATATATTTAATATATGCGGCTGTTTAGCGAGTTAATTCGTAAATTCAGCAGGAGGAAATCACATGGTCCATAGGTCCATACACCCACGTTTTCCGGGCTTCAGCTGGATGTAACAATTTGAGCATGAGTGGAGGATCGAAGAGGAAAAGTGCTCGGTTCTCGGCAAAAAGCACTCCACGGCGCGCCGGAAAAACAAACAATTTCCAGCGGGAATTATGCGAATGCGGGAATAGAGACGATTATGCCTCGCGATCAGCACACACATACACGAAAGCCGCTTGCAGGATACGCACCGATGCCCGTCGATAACCGCCTAACTAACAACCCCCCGCGCACGTTAAATATATTTGACGCGTCGTTTATCGCTAACGGTTTCCGCTCGATCATCGCGCTCGCTCCATACGCGCTCTCTCACAGGCGGCCGCACGCGCCTCCACCAACTTCCTCCGCCGCACCGAGGAACATGTTGAATTTGTGTTTTTGGCATCGCATCGGGAGTGCACCGCGTGCGCGCCCCGTGTACACAAGGAAATTGATTTCGCATTAAAAACGTTTCAACCTTAGCGAAACCCTGCGCCAGCAAAAAAGAACCGAAAGCTTCCCGAAAGCACTGAGTACCAACACTAGTTGATTCTGCCCCGCGTACCGCCCCCACGAAAAAAGCAAAGCTCTCAACGCTCTTTATCATATTTTTCCTTCATTCACACATTCGGACAACGTTCACTACCATTTTCGATAAAAATTTGCTCTCCATCAGACGAAGTTTTTTTTCTGGTTGTGGATGAGAGGAGAGTTTGGGTAGGTGGCAGGTATAATTAAATCAAAAATATACGTCGGCGATGCGCTCGCGGTATGTTTTGTTTATCGCAACCGTGCGCGCATCGCGTCGCGTCGGCGTGTGCTTTTTAATTTGATTGCTTTGTTGTTTGATTAAATCAATTTTAAGTGAGCGCGCGCGCACAATGCCGGCGCGCACGCAGGCGCTTGATGAACGTAATGTCATAAAGCTGCGTGTGTCGGTTTCCACTTAAAAGAAACGCCTTTGAAAGGTGAAAAATTCCCTTTCGGAAAATTATTGCCACGCGTATTACCGCCCCCTCATGGCGAAATGCGCCAAGACAGGAATTTAATGCTCAAAAATGGCAAGATTTATGATCTCCGCTGCAGGGGGGAATTGCGCGCCGTTTGAGCGCAAATTTTCAGGTCAGTTTTAGTCGCTGCGTTTTAGCCCGGCGCCTCCACACTATGTTGCGCATGCACTTTGCACAACGCATGCTGATTCAATCGAAATCGAATAAAACAACGGCGGTAATTAATTTTCTGTGCGTTTGGTCGGCTGGGCTTGTGTACCTATAATTTACCCTCATTGAGTGGCACGCATATTTGTCGCTACCCCGCGCGCAAATATTGAATAAATATGTAAATATAGATGTAGCATGTAAACAAACATGAAACGCCGGACGGCCGGACACTGCGAGTGTTTGTCCAGGCGAGGGATTAAATGCGGCCGTAACCACCCCCCTCATGTTCTGCAAAAAGGTTTGTTTTTCCGTTACGCATACGACACCCGCAAAGTTGATGCATCATCGCCGTGAATGATGTTTGCATTACATTTCGTTGAGAAAAGAGTGTAAAGTCTGTAAAGCTTTGCGGGCAGGGCCTGCATTGATGCAAACGTTCCCGCATTCGGTGGGGTCGTTTTTTGATCAGCGCATAATGAACAAACATTTATTAGATCCGGCGTTCAAAGGAGTTTATCGGGTAGGCGCATATGTGATTTGTGCATTTTGAAGCAAACCGCGGATATTAATGACGCATAAAACTGATCCTCGTGCCCTCCTCTACCCCCCGCAACACGTGTCCTGCTGCAGCACATTTTTGAGCTCATAAAACTAACCATGTCCTGTTTCTGTGTATACAGGGACCTCAACGACTTAGGATGTGAAAATACAACTTTCACTTTTCAATAGCTCATATCTTTTGGCAATAAAACTTTGCATGTATAACAATAACTTTAATTTAAAGAACAGTTGATGCTCTTTCGAATGTGAGAAATAAAAAGTTTATAACGTTCAAAAACAGGTTTTTGTGAAAAATAGCCAAGTTTATCCTTTTATGGGATAATAGTGTATATATATAGCAAAAGAAGTCGATAACCAAAAAATTATTTTCTTCATTTTAATATTTTATAAATAATTTGCCATTTAGTGGATATCCTTTTAGAGAATGATAGTACACCGCAAAAGTAATATTTAAACCAAAAATTATCTTAGTAAAAGTCCTCATATTGTGGAGACAAAAAAAAGTCATTTTAATAAGTTTTAAAATAATTTAAAATTTACTGAATATCCTTTTAGGGAACGACAGTACATCTCAAAAGAAGTATTTAACACAAAAAAGTATGTTTGTAAAAGTTCTCTCATTGTCGAGGTAAACATTCTTATTTCTTTTTTGTTCATTTTGGAAGAAAAGAAAATTATTATCGTCAATGAGAAAACTTTTACTAAGATAATTTTGAGGTGTACTATCGTCCCCTAGAAGGAAATACACCAAATCGCAAATTATTTGTTAAATGTAAAAAATACAAAAGAATTATCTCGTCAATGAGACGATTTTAGATTGTTGGATTTTCGACTTTGTTGAAGTATACTATCATCCCCTAGAAGGATAAATTCAAGATCGTAAACACCCTGTATAAGTGGTCGTGGTCAGCCTGTGTAGTCTATGTGGTTTGTATTGTGAGTGTTTTTGTCCATAAGAAGATAGCTTTGTAATTTTTTTGTTGCAGGCAGTTTTTAATTAGGGGGACGAGCAGCCGGCCTGGCCACGAATAAAGTACCAACGTACAAGTGGACGTGACGCTTGTTTGCGACCGTCGGCAGTCGGGCGCTTTGCATGTGTCGATGAAAACGCCATTTGCTTATAATGACTCCCCCAACGCGCTTAAACAATGGACCGGAGCAGCGCGTTTCGAAACGTTTGTTTTAAAACGCTCCGGCACGCCCGCTAAAGTGCCATCCTCCTCCTCCCCCCCGGGCGCCGCGACGCGCACAAGTAGGTATTATATAAAATAATAATAATTATACCGACGGGATAATCCGCAAGCCCGGCCGAAACTAGTTATGCAACGCTATCTAATTCCGGGCACGAATTATACTCTGAGTGCTTAAAACTTTGCGCTCTGTGCGAGCATAATTAACAAACGACTCCTGTACATTTTGTGCAGGTCTTGTCAGTGCATTGCCAATGACGATTTGTACGCGTGTCCGCACGGTAGGTAGGCCTAAATAGATGGCGTAAGTGAAAAATAACCCGAAACCCTTTTGTCGGATGGGGTCACTTTATACTTCACCTTTATATTATATTTAAAGTCGGTTAATGAGCGTCCGCTGCTAGGTACCTTCCCTCCCCTGCTGCATGCGAATAGGGGTCCTGCCTCTTGGCCGTTCAGTGCGGGAAATGATCCTTTTTCTGTAACATTATATCGCAATATGAGCGCGGCAGTTAGGACGCAACGCATTCCACCCGGAAAGTATGCGCCTCCGCCATCGTATATAACGACATATTTGCGCCTGGCTTTTCGAGGACCTAAACGACACCCAGTTGCATCCCCAACCGAATGCGATGAAGGAAGAGGCAGGCGATTAGGGCTCGAAAGTGAAACGCAGTGTGAAAATGTGAAAAACTTCGTAATGAGAATCCGCCCCGGAATTCTTCAAGGATCAAGGACTTTGAGGCGGCAAAAATAGAAAGTAATATCTGGGCAAGGGCAGGGACAGATTTGCGGCACAAAAGATTAAGGAGATTAGGAATCAAACAAAAAGCTTAAGGAAATGTGCACGCCGGCAACAAAAACAAAAGGGTTGCTGTCTTTTAAAGTTTGTCCTTTCTGTGGGGGGCCGGCTGCTTGGTGGTTGGTTAATTTCGCAATTAATGGCCTGTAATAATGGCACCTGATGCCTATCCTTTTATCTCATTACGGCCGGCGCGCGTTCATCACACTGGCCGCGAAGAAATTACCCCCAATTGCGTAATTGCTTAATTAGTTAATTACGCCGTCGTTTTTCTAAACCTAGACAACGGCGGCGCACTCATCCGGCGACGCGAAGTGAAATAAATTGCATGATAAATAGTTTTCAATTTACACTTTGGCGCATCGCGCAGCACAAAAGCTTTCGCGCTTGAGTGTTTGAAGGGTAGATTGATGCAGGTGATAAGCGTACGAGAATGAAGCAGGCGTTGGAAGGCGCACAGGAGGAAATGTTGGGATATTTAGGGAAAAGCGGGCGAAGGGAAATAATAGAAATAGCAATTGCATTGCGTCGGTTCATCTTGATAACGAGATGATGTTCCATTTGCTTGGAAAGTTTGGCGCGCATGTTTTAAATCAAATTGCGCCCGTTGCGCCCGGGAAAATAAATGATAGTCCAGAATGTGTGCTGCATTGAAAAATTTTTGATATTATTTTAATACGGTCAAGCTGGCCAATTATTAATGCCGAAAGTTGCGCATAATTTATCATTCAGTGCCGGGCCGGAGTTAAACGGGCCCGAAAAACGGCCGCGCTGCCAAAAAGTCATCATTCACGCTGTGACACTGTGCAAGGATAATATTGCGCCCCCCCCGCCCTGAAAGTTGCGCTGCCGGCAAGAAGAGCCCCCGCTTGCAAGATATGAGTTTCTCGGCCGAGGGCGGCGCAGGAGGCGCGCGTCGTGAAATTAATCAACGTTTTTAGGCTCCGCGCTGCGTCCTGAGTCATGGGTCCTGGATCCTGGGTCTTTGGTCATTCCAAAGTCGCGAGGTTGTCGCGACGCAGCGAGTGAATTACGCCACGCCGCACAAAAGCCAGCCGGCGAGGATGCTGAATAAACAATTTGATTAAAGAGTTATGCGATGCGCCTGTATCACTGCGCCCGGCGCCTCCACACGGCAAAAAAACCGCGCAACGCAAATGTTGCCATGCTGCGCGCTTTGTTGCTGCAAATGAAGCTTTTGTGCAAACAAACGTCGCCTGATGTTTACGCTCGCCGTAATAAATAACAAGCGCTGCAAAGAGTAAAAGGTAGGCGTTGCTAATGTCTTTATACGGCGAAAAAAGCCGCCGCCGCCGCCGCCGCCGCCGCGTGCAGCAAATCCCTTGAAAGGCCCCGGCCTTTCGCACATATGTAATCAGCGAGCTTATAGTCCGGCGTGCTTTGGACTAAAACACTTTTTATCGCGACGTCACCTTTTGGGTTTAGCTTTGGCGTTAGGTTCAGCTTTTTAGTGCCTTCTTCAACGCAGGAGGCCCCAATTCAGCGGAGATGTTCTGCATTACGCCCGGCGATTTTTATTGCATGTATTCCACATCGCCGCGAGTGAATGAATCCCGTTTACGAGCAAAGCCTTTGTGAAACACGTTGTTGCTCGGGTGCAGTTGGAAGCTACTTGGGAAGTAAATGCCTTATTGATGGCCGCTGCCGCCGCCGCGCGCGTCCGCAATGGTGAGTGACTAAGGAGAGAAAAGCCCTTAGTCCTCGCCTCCGTCGCGGTCGCAGTCGCAATCGCAGTGCGCGAAGAGTGCCAAGCGCACTAAAGCACTAGCGCCCATTTTATCCTTTACTTTACAAGCGCCCAGCGCTCAAGCACCGGCAGCACCCCGGCAAATGCGACACGCGCTTGGTGGAGGCGCCGGGCCCGCAGAACAAGAGCTACAAGCACTTCAAGTTCGGAAGCGCGGCGCTCGACGCGCTTCGCCGCCCGCCGCCGAGACGGGCAACAAAATAAAAGGAGGAAGTACATGGTAAAGAGCTGCGGAGCGCGCGAGTGCCATTCATACATTTGGCCGCTATTCAGAGCCGCCGCCCGGCATTTATTTACGCACGCGCTGCCGCTGCCGGGGTGAGTAATGAAAAGTAGTGCGAAGTAGTTGTCGAGGGCGCGCGCGCTCGACTTGCGCCACTTTAGAATTTTTTCTTTCAAATTGGAGTTGTCATTCGGGAGATGAATGCCGCGCGCGCAGTGTTAATTCGAAAATGCCATTTGTCTCCTTCCGCACCGCCTGCTTCCGCAATGCGTGGCCCCCTAAAGTTCTTGATTAATTCATCGTTGATTAAACGATTGCACGATTTCATTTCATTTGATCTCACGTCTCCAAAGGGCACTTGGCAATGGCAATGCCGTGTGCGAAGATTGTTGCTTTCGTAGTTGTTTTTCAGCGCTCCTTTTATGTGTGTCCTGCCATCGCTTTTATCATTTCACGGGGATAGTGCCGTCGCCCCGTCGCCCGAAAAATGCCCGAGTGAATAGTCGCGGTCGTTGTTATAAAAGCAATAAACATAATTCACCCGACTGGTGGTCTCCGGCGCTGCCTTTTTCTAATACTTTTAACTCGCATCGGGCGTGCACTTGGCCGGGAATAAAGCGATGAAAAACTAACGAAAAAATGAAGCGAAAACACATAACGGACGACACGCCGCGACGGCGCAAATAAATTCCTCGATATTATATAGATTCCGCTTTTTCCATCAACTAAACTTTCGACCTTTCTGACTCGGTGACAAGATAATTCAATAAATTACACACTCAACGCACACGTGTAATATAGGGGAAATAGGTTTCTATATAGAGAAATGATTTTTTAGTTCGTTGATGGTACCTTTTTGACATGCTAAAAGTCTAGAAAAATCTAAGCATGCAAAATGCGTTTCTTTTTGCACCAAGTTTCAAATAGAGAAACACATTCTACCACAGGCGCCTCCACCAATATTTTGATTTTACGAACGAGCTTTTGGTGATTGATTACGTAATGAATTTGTTAACATTTTGAACGTGCAATAACATCGCTGGAAAGTGCATGACATTTCCCAACTTACTATTTTGAAAATGTTATTTCAATTAAGTAAGGTTGTGACTTATTGCTCATTGAAAATTGCAAATTATTTTTTCAAAATAAATTTTTGTCTTTCTTGTCAATCACTGGTATAGTATATTTGATTGTTGTTGCACCTTACATACACTGTGAAACATGTCAAATTTAAGGAAATTTCAGGTTCTACCCAATGATGTTATTTTCATAATTGTAGTTGTTCTCATTTTTCAGTTATTGGGAATTTACTAATGTTGATTGAAAACCCTATAAGATGCGATATCTTGCAAACTAAAGACAAACAGCCCATAGTCGAACATTTTAGACTCTTGTAAATAAAATGTAGCATATGTTTGTATCTTTATATGTTATATGAATTTTGTCCATCTCGGCAAATGCAAAGTTTTATTTAATTCGATAAAGATGAAACTTGGTACTATGATAGATTATGGCCTGGATAAAATTATGGCATATGTCTTGATCCACACAGCATTAGACATTCATGTTGACCAAAAAGACGTCCGTAAATTAAAAATGTTCGTGGAGGCGCCGGGAGACGAATGTTTTTCCCGTTGAAACTTTGTGCAAGAAAAAAAAAACGCATTTTCTATGCTTAGAGCAAACACCTACCTATTTTTTCCATATATCTCCTGCACTAGTGGAGACTTTCCCTATTATTATAGGTTAGTTTCGCAATCTCAATATCGCCGTCACATTGGAAAAATGGATGCAGCAGGAAAATTGTTTAAATACAATGGAGCTAGAACACTTTGCGGGGAAACAACTCACTTACACGGAAAATCTTGACGTAAAACTTCGCTAAGCTGCACTAAAAGCGTTTACCGAGGTGCGGAGAACGTGGCTCGAAAGAAAAATCCCAGCAAAAAAGGACCAGCGGCGAGAAAAACCCTTGCCCGAGATCCGAGCGCCGGCCGCTAAGCGTTGAGCGCAAAAGGGTGTAGTTAACGACCGGCCATCGCTTATTCTTTTACATTTACAACAACAATGAACCTCAATGATTTCCTCAACATTTGTCTTCTTTATGTTCTTTTGTTTTCCCGCCGCTTTATCTGACCCACGCCAAAGGAAACACGGAACACGGCACTTAGGATAACCCAAAGCAGTCGCCGAAGAGAAGCGGAGAAAAAAAACTATCCAGAAACTTCAACCTCGAATACAAAATTAAGTAATTTATGCCGACGACTCTGCGGCGTCATCGTTACTCGCCGCGCACAGCGAATTAATGCCCTTTATGTTTCAGCGCGAGTTATGCGTTTAATAAAAAAAAGGCGTTGATAAAACGCGCAGCAAACGAGCGCGAGTTAATTTTCGAGCGGCGGCGCCGCAAAAAGCGGCGATATAAAACCCCGCGCACAAGTAAACTTACGACACTTTTAGGTATGTTTTATTATTAACGCAACGCTTTTTAATGTTTAATTTCAGCGTGTTTTTCGCGTTTTGAATTTTTGCGCCCATTTTTGCCTGGATTACAATGCGCGTAATAAAATTAAAAACCGAACAATAAAACTCTTCGCGGTGTCTGGAGAATGCGCGAAAACAAGATAATAAAATCGCACGTAACGAAAAACAATTATGAAAATGCGCGCCACGCGAAATTGGAAATGTTTTTCCGCGGAACTATGAAATTGCTACTTTGTCATGCGCGTATTAAAATCGGCCAGTTTGCGTACTTTTTATGCAGATGTTCATTTCGACGCTTTAAACCGCATCAAATCGTTCCAAATCGTGTTTGTTTTAATGCTTCATTCTTGGTGCGGTAACTGAGTTTGTTTGCACTCCGTGGTGGATTTTATGACCGTTTTTTTTTTCAGCGCAGCCCCGACTGAAACAACAACGGAAAAAGCAAGAGCACAAAAAAGTTCCAACAATTATGCGTAACGGCAAGGCTGCGGCTGGGCAGGTGGGGGATGTGGGGAGATGTGGGGGTGGCCGTTTGTTGTTGTTAGTAAAATCGAATCGAGATTTACGGCCGCCGGCGTCTGGCGCTGCAGCGCGGCGCAAGAATTATACGCGTGCGTGCCGTTCCAGTGTCCAGCGCGATTTTGATTTATTTATCATTGCCGATTGATAGAAGAGGCCGGAACCGCACCGGGACTGGCTGGATAAGTAATGTCCGCAATCAAACACATGCCCCGCTCGGACGAATTAATCGTAATCGCAGCCGGACGTTGCGAAGCGCGGCTGGTGGATGCGCCGGGCAGCACGGAATGAAAAATCCCACCAAAACCACGCGCGCCGCAATGAGCAGCGAGATAAAAATTATTATTAACGATCGCGAGTCGCGAGCAGCGCCCGCCGCCAATAAAAGTAAATTAAAGGGAAAATTGATTGATTCCGTTCTCTGCCGCGCGCGCGCCGCCACGCCGGACATTGTATAATGGGCGGCGATTAAGTGCGTAATAAATATACGCAATAAATAAGTTGATTGAACGATAAAAAGTGCATTATGGAGGCGGCATCATTCGGCATCAATATGCGACTACAACAATTCAGTTGATAAGCGGTTAATGGTTTGCGGCGATTAGCTCGAGTTGCAACAGTCGGCGATTTGTCCTCGTTGGCGATTTTTCCGAGACATTGCCTCTCTCCGCACGCTCACTGTTGGGTAAATCCGAAGGAAAGGGAAGTTGGAAGTTAAAGGCGGCGGCAAACTGAATTGGCAACTATTGTCTCCTATTGTTATTGTGTGATGTCGTGGGTGGTGCTTTCGGCGTATAAATTCAAGACATATTCTATGCACCCCTCAGCGTCTCCGCAGTAAAACTACCCTCCTAGTCCTAAGAATGGGGAATTCTGAATCGACTAGGCTGTGCGCGAAGACAAAACCGAAGGTATTTTCATCGGATCCTCGCTCTGTAACTTCTGCTACAATTTAAGCTCGCTGGCTGCAGCAGCCGGCGGAGCAGGCAGTTAGGGGTAGGGGGGCGGCGTGTAAATAATACCCAACGTAGAACGACCGAAGCAATTGGAACTACTTCATCTCGGCGATGCAGGTTTGGTAGTAAAATGCAATTAGGAAGAAAGAAGACGGCCACAATAACATTCCGACGCGGATAAAATTACCACCACCACCACCAACACCACCATCCCCTCACCCTACCAACCAATTAACAATAAATAACGATTAGCGCTTAAAAGTCGCGGACTCGCGAGCGAGAGTAAAAACTTTGCGAAGTAAAAGTATAAAGAATAGCAGCAATACAGGAACAAAGCGCTTGAAGTGGCAATTGTATAAATTCCTTGGTGGGGGGTGGGAGGGTGGAGGCGCTGGACAAGTACCTGGACATCGGTATGCTTGTGTGAGGTGTGAGAAATGTCCGGCTTGTAATAAACTCGAAGCGAGCAGCGCAAAGACACACGAGGGTGGCGGAGGGTGAGACGAGATGCCATGTGCCATCGAGGGCCCACGGCATTATTGGATTACCGTGTCGCGGGTGGTGATGAAGAGGGCGCGTCTCGACTTTCTTGTGTGCGGCACACAGACACCAGCGCACAATGGAACGAACAGCATCATGCATCGCAATGCGTCCACACACGAGCCCGGCGCCTCCACCATGGCACTCATCCCCCCGCTTTCGCGCACATGGATACACTCGCCCGCTGCATAACTCTCGCCAGCGCGCTTCACACCTAGCCCAGCGCGCGCGTTTAACGCTGGAAGCTCTTTATCCCCCCCAAACATTGAACCGGTGGATTTCCCAAAAACCACGCCGGAGTGCCGGAGTTTTCGAGTGTTTGCTGGTAAACCCGGGCGAGAAAAGTATCCGGGGATGCGAGTTGATGCGCGACGCAGTATATAACTTGCCCGCACATACACACAAGTACACACACACACACAAAACAAACTTTTCCTCAAGCGGTGTAAGAACATGATCATCATGAGCGCACGAGACGGCACGAGTCCCACTGCTAACAAGCGTCCGCCCCCGCTACCAGGCTTGTTATAGTTTGTGTCGATGCAAAATGAAACAATTTATGTAACACAAGTCGCGCTGCAAACGAGTCGGCACTAATATCACACGCTTTACGATGGGAATAAAGCGCTCATAAATTTCGACGCCGTCGGTAGGTGTAAATAAAAATTTCGCCCTGCGTCAGCTGCTTTTTCAATTTCCTTCGATAATCGCGCGGCGAATCGCGGCCGTTCGATTTAACTGCGCGCCTTTTACATCTTTCCCCGAAACGAGGCTTTGTGCCCCCTTTTTTTTTAGGAGATGAAAAATCGGCGACCGCACACCGCACGACCAACCGATTTATGTCGACGATAATGCACCGTTAATGAACTTGAATTCGGCGCTCTAGGTGGCTTAGTGGTTTTTCATCTTCGGCGCGCTTAACTCGAAGAGCCCCATTCGATTTACGTCGTCCTGCGAAAACGAATCGAGCCGCCGATCGTTCAATTCTGATGCTGACACTTAATGAAGTCGGCGGCGGCGAACGGCGCCAAGATCCTCGGCCGGAAATAGTTGGTAATACAATAAGGAAAAGAGTTGATCCGCAATTTCCAATCACGTCCGCTCGCATTATGGCGCAATTAGCTTTGATTATCTTTTAATAATCTTTGATTATCCGCTAGCGGGTCATTAAAAAACTCATTAATTTCAAATTTGCGATCGGCTCCAATCATTTGCTTCATCAATATTGCCCAGCCAAGCATCACAAAACGAAGAAAACGGGCAAAACGAACAAAACGTTTTCAATCAAGGGCTGCAAGACGGCAGGAACAAATTGCACGCATATTTCAGCGGCGTGAAGACAAAGAAACATTTTTGTAAATTCGCCGCAAATAAGATTAGGCGAGATTAGATAGAATAAGTGGGAGAATAAGTTGAAGACATTAGAGAGGAGTTGGTGGCAGCGCGCTCGTCGTGGCATTTATACAAACGAGAAAACTTTCTGCAGGCGCGAGTTGGTTCCGCGCCGTCCTCGTGTGTGCGATATTTTTTCGCGTGGCGGCGGCGCGCCGTTATTACGAAGTCGCGGCACGTCTGCCAGCCGCCTCTTTCCGCCCCCGTACGTACTAACTGCGTAACTTTCTCTCCCGGACCTGATATTGCCGCAGATCGAAGGAAATGCGACAAAAAAAGCAAAGCACGGCCAACGCGTTTTTAACTCGAGCGTCCGAGACGTTTCCGCACGACGGACCGAGAAGAAATGTCTTATTTTCGCAATCGCTTGTAATTTCCTGCCTAGTCTGAGGGCTCCTTTTTTTGCGCGTCGCCTCCCTAGGGAGGTATGCGAGGCAAGCGTTGGGGACTTACATGTCACAGCATCACGGCATCTCGGCCAGGACAATCAGATAAATCCAGGATGTACGAAACTCACCTGGAACATAAAAAAATTCAGAAAGAGTTAGACGGTTAGTCAATCATGTTGGCAAATTATGCGTATGATTCGCGGCGCGACAATCGCTAATGAAATATTCGTGTATTCAATCACCACATCACACCACCAAAGGACGTTTTTATATTTTTGAATCCCGAGTAGATTTTACGCAAAGGTGTCGACTGTCGAGGGCTAGGGTGAAGAGTGACGCGAGCGTTGAGGGTGCATTTATAATTCGTTTTACTCCCGCCTGCGACGTCCCGCTTTGTTATAAATAATTAAATGCCAATAAAAGCATGCTCCTCCACCATCCGCCGCCAATGGATGCAAAACAATGCGCTGGGACAGGAACAGGGAAAGGGATATAAAACGCTTTCTACTGTTCCGAGATCCTTAACGGATGCAATTCAGACTGGATAAAGTAACACAGCGCAAACGTTACGAAAAACTCCCCGGAAAACATTGCTGCTGTGTGAAATTGACTCTCATAGATCTCGAGCTCGGGTTTGACAAGTTTTGAAATAAATAATACTAACAACATGTGCCATTTCGCGTATTTTTTACGAAACGCACGCTGCAATGACGGCAGCCGGGGGCATTGAACAAGATCAATTTTGTTGGTGCGTTTTTTTGTATGTCAGCGCCGCCGTATTTGTGTGCTAAAAGGCTCTAGCGCATGTAGAGTTATGTAACAAACAAAAATTGATATTAATCAGGATTATCTCGGGCAGCGATGGCGCAACAAGCGCATCGAAAATGCCGGAGGGATTATATTTATTATTAGTTTTACGTTTTTCGGGGTATTTTGTATCAATTCCCGCAGCGGAATTGCAGCTTTTCGGCTTAATGCAAGCGGAGCTTACAGAGTTCAATTTTCTGCCCGAAGCCGACTTCGATACATTTTAATTACAGTCGTGATTCATCACTCAATAATGAACATTTTGCAGCGCGTAGATATTTAATTAATTTGTCGAAATAGAGTGATGATTATTTAGATTTATCTTGAGCCGGCTCCAAATGAAAAATATTGAATTCACGGAAAATATTGACGTTGCGGAGTGATCCCGACTTCCGGAGTGGTGCAGCTTGGCGCTGCTGCGACCGGCGACTCGAAGAATAATGATGATGTTGCAGCAGCACCAGCAGGAGCGGCAGCAGCCGTTTTGCCGTCTTTATTGTCGGGGGCGCGGCGCGGCGCGCATGCACGAGTGCCATCCGGCATTTCGGGCTTTTGCTTTTTTAGCATTTTTCATTTTTATGCCGCGAATGCATCAAGCGTGCGCTGGCGCGAAATAAAATGCAGGCAACCATGCACGCACGCGACCTCTAGTCTCGTTAAGGCTCAACGCTCAAGGTAAACTATACAGTGCTTTTCATTTATCCTTGAACATAGGCCAAAGCATTGTCCATAACAAATTCGAAAGCAAAAGCGTACACGTGCGTGGAGCAGAAACATTAAAACTCAAAAAACTGAGTCGGTGATTACTCCCAAACCACTGGCCCCAGAATATTGAGGCAGAATATTTTTCACAACAAGAATCCGAAGAGAAAATTCAAATTACCGCAGTGGTTTGGAAGCAATCAGCGCATCTGTTTTCTTACTTTTGCTTTTTATGCTCCGCGTTCGCTTTCGGACTTGTTAGATTTACTTAGAAACATAGGCCTGCATTTTCATGCATTGGCCTATGTTCGAGGATAAATGAAAAGCACTGTATTGGCAAAAAGGCGCCTGCATCGGCACTGCGACGAAAGTTGTGCCGCATAAACGGCGGGATAAAAGGTGATCATTACGCTGCGACAGGCTAATGCGCTTTCGATTGGACGCGCGCCAGCCGCGGATTTGAGAAATCAGCGGCCCCCGCAACAATCGATGGGTGATAATAATAAGAGACGAATATATTTAGCATGGCACGGCGGCTATAAAAAGCCGCGCACGGCGGCAATCGAAAAAGTTGAAACTGCGCGGTGTAGAGATAAAAGTAGCCTAGGCGGCTGGATCGAGTCATGCGCGGTCATCGGATGACTGATGGCTGGAGCTTTTGTGCGCCGAAGCTTTGTTTTACGACCACGCTTGGCGCCGCACCAACAGCCGGGGCATGAAAGCGCACCATTGTTTCACCTGCAGTCGGCGTGAAGCGCAGATGAAAGCCACCGTCTGCAGGAAACCACCTCTGACTAATTGTGCACTATTCGTCATTCCGCGCGCACCTTAGAAGTTTCGGAGCAAAACTTTTTCTGTGGCGCGCGCCTCTAGAAAAAAAACCGTCGCCGTGGTAAAATTAGATCATTAGATGCCTTTGTGCACCTTGCGGCGGTTTTAGGGAAGTTTGTCATTCGTAATAAAGCATTCACGCTGCAAATTGCATTTGCCTGACATGCGAATTATATTAGCGGTGTGACGGTGTAATCAGTCTAATCGGTTTCTGGAAGAGATGCACTTGCTCCAGTTACCAACGACCTCCAACCGCACACGCCGCACACAACAGCCAGGCTTCCCAAATGCTTTGTCCCGCATCCCGGGCGCAGCTGTTGCCCATACAATTTCGGTCCATGCTCGCGCAATCGGTTAAGTGAAATAGAGACAAACGGCATTTGGCATCGCGATACATAACAGCCTCAGCGCGACAGACAAACAGCAAACAGCATCGCTGGTGAATTGAGCAAGTAGTCAAACGAGGCACGGAGAGCTTGGATGAGGAGTAGACCTGGAATTGACACAACGCACTCACACACTCATGGATCGCGATCATTACCAACCCCGACCACGGACTCCAACCGAGGACTAACCGAATGTTGGACTGGCTCAAAGGCGCAGCGCATTTGTACATTTCGCATCTTGCGCAAATTTACAGGTGCCGAAACTGGCAACTGGAGTGGATGAGATTTTTCCCATTCCCTTGAAAGCTATGCCGGGTACCCGGCGTGATAATTTATTTATAGAATTTTCAGTTAAAAGGGTGCAGTTTCACGCGGCCCGTTTCTGACTCGCAGTCGCTGTGGAAACCTGGGGCTAAAGTGGCAGCTGATACACACCGCCAGCGCCGGCGAACATCATGATCATGACAAAGATATTCCGGATTTGACACGTGACGCTTTCCTTTTGTTAATTATGAATGCGACTTGATTAAGATTAAGTGTATTAGGGTCGTTTCCTGGTCTGTATGGACGGCTCCTTTGTCTTGCATCGACTTCAGCCAACCTTCAACTGCACATCAACCTGAACACGTCATTAAGAACGAAGAGAATTTGTTGAAATACACCAAGAATGTTTTGTGTTTTTTGTTAAAAAAAAAACATTATCTCTAAGGGTAGCAAAGCAGATATATGGGTGACGGAACCATAAACCGCGTGCAACGACCGGTTTACATGGAGTTAGATGGGCCTCGATCAACGGTGAACTGCTGCGTAAAACTGGTCCGGTATTAAAACCTGGTAGCAGTATTAAAACCGGTATTTTTAATGAAGTTCGCATCACAAAATTCAAATTTTAATTCTCATCTTGATCTTCGTCACTAATCTGCAAAACTTCGGGTTGCGGTAGGAGATATTTAAGATCAATTTTGTTGTTGGTTAGATGCCTAATTTCTC
>JARJDQ010004193.1:0-16444 GCA_030264215.1 Geostiba sp. GC000077 | reverse complement strand
GTTAGCAAATATCCCTCTACTAGGAACGTCAAATTGTCGCTGAAGTCGTAATTCCACCGGATTTTGGTAAAACGCATTTTTTTGCCGGTGCAAAAGAGTTTTGCACATCGATCATCGAGGAAATGCGAAATCTAAACGAATAAGACTATCTAACAAATAATGTGCCGGCATTCAAAACGAAGTTTAACGCAAACGGGCAAACGCATTGTAATGTCAAACATAACCTTTTTCTGCGCTCCTCCTAAGCAATATTCGCCGGATCGTTGCCCACAGATGGAGGGCACTCATAACGCATAACAGGAAAGAGGAAAGCATTTAAATGTCCATACAAGCCATGCAGGTTGTTGTCTTATCAGCGCGTGGAGATCGTGGCAGAATATATCTGCGCACATCATCGCTTCATCGCGCTGCCGACGAGGTGATCGTCGATGGCCGCGATGGGTGTCGAATAACGTGTGATTGGCGGTGATTGGCGTCTACCGTATTTACAAATTAGCGATTTTCACACGCAAGACGCAACCGGCAGCCAATCACCGCATAGGATTTTATCATCTACATTGCTCACTGCTTCAATACCTTGCACATCTTTATTATTACGACCCCGAATTTATCCGCCGTGCAACAGTAAATCAAAATGTTATGATTGATTGCGCACGAACAACCGTAACTGCCATGGCGCGGCGTGGTAGATCGTTACAGCGTGAAGGTGCCTCTCGTGGCGCACATGCAGGGACTTTCAAGAGTAGATGAGTCAAAGAAGTGCTCTCGTCCGAAATCTGTGCGCGCGCGGCCGGCCGACACCACGTAACGTAATAATCAACTTTTCACGCGCCACTCACTGATAATTATACGAGTACGAGCCGCCGCGCCGCCGCAAGTCTAAAGTAGTTTTTAAATAATCTTCTACGTGCGGTGTGTGTTTCTTAGTTCGCTAACGCGAGACGAAGACGCAACTGCATTCACGATTCGCCGGTAATTTGTATTGTGTGCACTGTGTACTGGTTGTTACCTTAACCCAGGACGTGCAACACTTCGTTGGGTCGCTCATGCCTCATGGTTGGTAATTCGAAACTAATATCGTTTGCGGTCAAACGATTACGTTTAAAACTTAATACTTAAACTTTAAACTGCCATGGTGTGTCCTTAGCTCGTGGCCTACAATGCTCGGTTTTCAAGAGCAGCCTTTCTTTCAAAGTGTGAGCAAACAGATGGAAAGATAGAAAAATGAGCCGCAGAGCCAATGATCTCCTTGCACGGCAGGAAAAATTACGTCTTATGTTAATATTCGGCGCTCGTTTCACGCACAAGCTCTCCATGCCTCTGTGAAGCATTCATTTTAATGCGCTGTTATTGTACCTTCGTAATTGTTTCACACAAATTACATTTTATTGCCTAATCACCTAATCTGATGTTTTAATATTCAGCTCGTTTACAATTTAATGTGTTTTGAGGAACATGTTGAAGATGAAGACGTAAAAAGGAGAAAATAAGAAACAATTCTTCAAACGGACTTACCTTAGAGTTGACTGCTTTGATAATGCGTTTAAAACACTTGTAATGTTCACAGGTATTTTCACAGAAATTTAATAATACACTGAAATTTGCGATTTATATCTACCGTTTCTGGACGGTTAGAAATGTTCAACTGGCATTTATTATTTGTTTGACATTTGCCCTGCATGTCGGACTCGCAGCGCCATCTAGCGCAATAAAAATACACTAAACATTTGAAAATTTATGGCCGCTGCACTTATTTCCATAACCTAACAGAATAATTTTTAAATGTTTCGATTCATTTATTCTAGATTCTCGAATAACATCACGATCCAGAACGATATCCCCACGTGCAGCGACACGACCACCCATTAGCACCCCCGACGACAAGTCCATTTCAGCCATAACGCCCGCTTCCTTTCCGATGCTGCAACAAATCGCCACCAACAACGGCGTCTGGTCCTGGCTGTCCCGGCGACCAGCAAGCGCGCAGAGTCTCAACTCGCCGACCGCCCCCGCGGAGAATCACTACACCCACATGGACGAAACTTATAACGCTGTGGGCGAAGCATTGTATGCGGAATTGGATCGCGATTCGAATGGGGGCGGCGATAGCCCCGCATACCAGAATTCAGCGTACACCGATCCCGATGCGCCGGTGTCGAGTGCACCGAGCAGCGCTTACTATTCGGATCTGTCCGTGACGACGATGCCGGAGCGGGCGTACGAAGTGGTTGGATTAGCGACGCTCACCCCGTGGGAGGTGGCGTGCGAAGTGACTCGGAGGCAGCCGCCGCCGATGCGGCTCGCCTCCATCAGTGAGGCGGTCAGTGTTCCTTCAGACTATGTTTAACTTTACGCTGAGCGTCGATCAGTTGCCATGATTGATGCTTATTGAGTTATTGCATAATGAGAACGATGATGTACATTCCCTTTGTAAATAATTAATGTGAAAATGTCATGCGGCGCTGATGAATCTTAATGGCGGTGCAATTTGTGATGATTTGCTAGCCACATCCAGTGTGTTGTAATTGTGACATGAAATGTCCATCTAACTTATGTATTTAATACAAATTTGAATTTTATATCTGAATTTCAGGTTCATCATTGTACAAATAGCGAATCCTGAACTTCTATTAAAATATATTTTGTAAATTATATATTTGTGTATCATGTAAATTAACTGATTACCCATGTTTCAGAATATTTTCCATCATCATTATCCCAAAAATTACATATTTTTTAGCGTTTTGCAAAACGCAACAATAAAAGTTATTTCATTAATTAAAAACTATTAAAATTGATACATAAGTAAATAAAAGTTAATAATATAGATACTGAGGGTACATTGAGGGTACAAATTAAGTTAGTCTGAATCTGAGTCACTTGACGATGAAGAATGCCTTCTTTTCCTGTCTCGACTCCTTTTCCTCTTTGATTTCTTATGTTTCAAAACTTCCACATCCTTCTCCTTCTTGTGTTTCTTGTGTTTATCCCTCCTGGTATCATCCCTATCTGACTCGGACTCGGAATCACTCTCTGAATCACTGGTATCATCACTTGAAGAATGCTTCCTCTTCTTCTTCTTGGATTTAGACTTGGACTTCTTCGACTTCTTCTTCTTTGCCTTTTTCTGCTTTTCCTTCAACTCCTTTTCTCTCAGTGCAGTTAATGGAGTTAAATAATCATTCTCAGAATCACTGCTAGTGCTGCTCACATCCAAAACTATGTCCTTGTTGGGATCCACTTTGATGAAGTTTCGGCATTGATATGTTAAGTGTCCTGAGTACCCACACTTTTTGCAGGCAGGCCGTGCGCTTTCTTTCGATGGCGGTAACAAACGGGCTCCATAGGAGGTATCCATCTTATTGACAACTAAATTCTTTACTTAGTTATAGGATTTTATTGGATTAAAGTTGCGAAGATCAGAAAGATGTGAAGTATGTACACAAACTAAACCAAACGTTTAAAGTGAGGTTATGTCTAGCAACCTTGGAATTTCACGAAGAAGCCCGAATCAGTTTTATAGCATAAATTTCAAACACATTTTACTTTAACATCGTTCAAATAATAGAATACTCCCCAAAAAGGAATTCAATTACTGATTATCAATATATAAGCAAAATAAAAGTGGATAAATGCACAAAGTGTTAAAAAATTTTGTTTGTAAAAAGATGGCTCAGCGATCGGGTATGATCGTTGTGACAATTGACAAATATAAATTCCACCACTACACGAAATTTGACATCTCCCAAAATAATATTTATTGAAACGAGCGGAATCTGAATAAAACCAACTTTTATTCAGGTAATACTAATTAATACATTGCCACTCACTGGCCAGGTGAGCAAGAGTACCAAACTACATGTGCCTGCATGTCGACCGCCCTCAAAATTCCAAATCATCACCAAAATTAAAGCATATTTGCTTGTGCTAACCTCAAACATGTGATGTAACTTGAATGTAACTTCATTTTCAGACCAACATTTTAATGGGCTTTGTAGGCCGCATTATCAGTCGCTACTCAATCGTAACGGTCCTTCCTGTTTTTGTAGTGAGCTCCATTTACTGGGACTACACCACAACCCAAGAGTACAAGAGGCAGCAGCTGCTAAATCAAAATGCTGCAGTACATAATTCCTAAAGGCATTCAGTGGGCCATTTTACCAGCAGCAGGATTCTGCTTTGGATGGTTCCTGGACCAGAAGGAAACTGAGAGAATGGTGCTGTTCCGAGACAAGAGTGCGCTGTACGGGCGCGAAATGGGCCCAGATGAGAAACCATCTTGGCCTTGATGTATTTAGAAATATAATGTATGTATATTGAATAATAAATTGAAATAGCATGATGTAGGCAACCAAATATACATATTTTCTTTAAATCTATGCAATCCATATGGATTGATCTAGTCACGTGGTTAAAAAGGTTAAAAACGAGGTTAAAAACACGAATTTGAGGTTAGAGTGGTGGCAGGCACACAAATAACAGGAAAATGGACGCTCAGGGCGACTTTGATGTAAAATGGTAATGGGTTGATGATAATTAGGCGTTGAGTTCGTGTTCTGCTTCAGGTGATAATGTGGTATAATTAATTTAAATGAACAATTTGGGCTAGTTTCCTAATCTTTCAAATCAATTCCAAAATCTATGCTTCAAATTTATGAACATGTGTGAGAAACGCGTATAGCTATAGATAGTGAATTTGAATGCAGGAACTGTTGCCGGCTGTTGGATGCAGGATTTCGTTGTTGGAAGGTTTCACATAATGTGCATATTATGAAATAATATTATGTATTTATTGACGAAAAGACCGACAAGGTCGATAGCCGAAAAAATTATAAATGTGTATTTATTACGTCAGTCAAATGATGGATTAGTAAAACAAAGTAATAACGGTGTTTCAAGTCAGCCTCAGGTGTGATAACCAAGCAATAATTACAATTAAGAAATAAAACGATAATTTATGGCTGTTTCTGTTTATTGTATTTCACCACACGCTGATATCACAACTTTCTCACTCGGAGTTCCAGCTTTATTCCCACAGCGTTCAACTCTTCGCACAACGTCCATGCCGCTGATGACATGTCCAAATACTACATGCTTGCCATCCAACCAATCGGTCTTTGATGTGCAGATGAAAAACTGAGAGCCGTTGGAATTCGGACCGGAATTTGCCATTGAAAGTGTTCCAGCTGCTGTATGTTTCAGCTCAAAGTTTTCATCAGCAAACTTCCTGCCATAAATTGATTTGCCTCCAGTGCCATTGTGATTTGTAAAGTCCCCACCTTGACACATCTAAATTCAATAAAAAAAAATCAATGAGTTGTACAACTTTAATGTAAACTAGTATTACTTACAAAGTCAGGAATGATTCTATGAAATGAACTGCCCTGAAAACCATATCCCTTCTCATGTGTGCATAAACATTTGAAGTTCAATGCAGTTCTTGGCACAACATCAGCTCGCAACATCATTGTGATCCTTCCCACTTCCTGTTTGCCAATTTTAATGTCAAAGTACACCTGAGGATTGATCACCTTTTTGGGCTTTTCCTTTTCAGCTGTTTTATCATCAGTTTTTTGTTCCTAAACACAAAGTTACCACATAAAATATAAATTAGAAATTCACTACATTATTATACTTGTTCAGTGGCTCCTTCAGTAACATCATTGGATAAAGTCTTGTTGATGGTTTCACCAGCATGTTCCTGCAGCCAAGTGTCCTCTGACCACACTGGTCTGGTTGAACCTTCCTTGATTCTCTGTGGTTTGGCTAAATTGACTCGAATTGTTCTTCCAAATAATTCCGAATCATTCTATTATAAACCATATACAAAACATTGGTATTAACTGGATTTATCAAAATATTTTTCTTTTCTGGGACTTACCATGTTATCAATAGCAGCTGCTGCATCTTCAGCATTCTCAAATTCAATGAATGCAAAGCCTCGATGCTTCTCTGATTCATAATCCAGCGGAATTTGAACGTCGACGATATCGCCAAAAGGAATAAATGCTGCATTTAATATTTTCTCATCTACCTCTTCGGCTAAGCCACCAACATACACAGTCCTCTTGTTATTTGTTGTCATTTTTATCGAGAAAGGCAGAAAACCCGAAAACAGGAACAAGACAAGAATTTCTCAAATTAAGTGAATTAGGTTATGTTTTGCAAACATTTTAAAACGTTTAGGTTCGGCTACCTTCGACTCGCTTCGACTATTCTTCGTAACATTCGATTTCGGATTTCGGTACGAAAACTTTAAAACAGTTTTCCTGGCTGGTTAAAACTATAATTTTAAGTTTTTTTTTCGTAGTTGGTAGTTTCGGAAGCAAATATCAGGATGCATTTCTCATTATTTCCCTTCCAGATTTAAATTGCTACTCATTTTGAAGGCGTTGAAGGTTGAAAAAGTTCAATACCTATTTTTCTTTATACAGGGTGTAAGCGAATTGGTGGATAACAAACTCTCTTCGTTTGGGTCACACGAGGTCATCAAAGTAGCGATTTTTTGGTTACAAATATGCGTAATAACAAAATTCTATTTCGTTGCACAGTAGCTGTTTTATAACTCAAACACCTCTATAAAGTCAGTTTTCTCATAAATAGCATTTAACCCGAATGGTTAACACTTTGAAGTTAATTTAAGTCAAAGTTTACAAAAAAAAATTATAACTTTGCAAAAGTGTTCGATTTATAAAACTCCTGCTGTGCAACGAAAAATTATTTTCTTATTATGCATATTTGTAACTTAAAAATCGCAACTTTGATGACCTCGTGTGACCAAACGAAGAGAATTTGAACATTTTTGTATTAAGATTTTCGTCTTGGAATTAATCAAAGAATCGTGCCAAGTGTAGATTATCCGCCAATTCATGTACACTCCGCATTTCTTTATATTTAATATTTAAACGCTACAAAATAGAATACCAATGAAATTTATGAATCATTCCAGCTGTAAATATATTCTAAAAAAGAATTAATCAAAAATTCGCATGGGAAATAGGCAGTATTGGGCATTGGCAGTTAACGAATAGTAACAAGATTTTCATTGCAATAACGTTTATTTTGTCTTTGCACTTGCTGCAAATTACAGAATGTATGTACAATCTCATTAATACACATCAGTTAAACAGTATTAGCATTTAGCCTAATGAATCTACTCAAGAGAGAAACATAATGTCCCGATTATAGAATACATACAAGTTATTTCCAGTTCTATATATTTAACTCAGTGTTGTGATGGTATGAAAATGCGCCTGTGTGTGATCACAATCAAAGAACATTAAAAACATCAAATTGACTCAACATTTGCTCATTTCATCACATCTAACAGTCAGTTACATCTACAGTGTACATATATAGATCAATAATATCAATAAGTATAGCCGTGATTGTGCAGATTGTAATCATAAACCGGCGCATTTTCAATAGATTTCTGGCACTATTTTTAGGATTGTTTTAGACTACATGTAGGAGGTTCTCATAGTGGACTACTTTACAATCTTAATTCGTTAAACTTCAATAAATCCAATCGAATCTAGAATCTAATCAATAAATAATACTAAATACTGAAATAAGTACCATATCAATCAAGACCCAATCTAAAGGTGGCACAAGTGCGGGCAATTTAATTAATTTCATTTAGTTTCAAGTTGGTTGCCAAAAATGTATCAATTACTTTAGTATACCATAAATGCTAGAAATCTTGCCCCTAGGTCTATCTAGGTAATGTCCAAAGTAAAAAGTTTTTGGTTTGTACTGTTCTGATTCTTGAATCCAAGTGGATAGAGACCCATTCAATCCAAAATGCATTAGTTGTTGAAAGATTTGAAATATGTAGGAAAATAATAAATTAAATCACAGATAAATAAATAGAAGTATCACAATCACAAGAATAACTGACAAAGTAAATATAGCCATCCATTGCCTTCGATCTAAAATTAATTTACCACTGATTAGTTTCAAAAAGCTAGGAAAATCATAAGAAGTAAGAATTGAAGTCTTACCATTTGACATGTGAAGGACTTTGGCCACTTTCTTCATAGTTGCATCTAGTTTTCCTTCAGTGGTCTCCATTTCGGTCCCAAATTCGTCTAGCATTCTACAAAAGGTAAAAATTTAGTTTTTTTAACAACTGGCGAAACGATGCGACATACCCTGCTTGTTCATCAATTTCTACTGAAATGTGTCGTGAAACTGTCTTTAGAGACCCCAACGTGTCGCTAATTGCTTCTAATTGCTCCTCCTGATTCCGCGTCATGTACTGCTGCTGTGCCATTGTGTCATGCAGAAATCTCTGTGGGCTGTCTAGCTCATTTTCAAGCTTGGAGTATTTTGTGGAGCCATGAGTACTGGTGTTCAATACTCTTACAGGGCTTGGTTCCAGCAGAGGCTGGAAAAGTTTTCAAAAGATAATCATTATTTTCTGTACACATTTTGAAAGATTAAATTGAAGTTTACCTGGCTGGCAGTTCTGTCTCTATCTCTGTTTCTATTCATGTTGATTTTGTCTTTCATAGACTTGACCTCTTCCCTAGTGGAGTCAATAAAGTACTTTCTTGTAGTCAATTCTTTGTTGTCCAACTTAAATTTTGTCGGATTCTTCTCCACAATATCAATGGTATCCTCCAAATCTTCGAGGTCCCATTCTATGCTCCTGAGGGAGTTTTTCAACTCAGTGTTGGTCCATTCCACCTCATCCTTGGTGATGCATATGCTGTCCTCTTGCAGTTCAATCCATCTTAGATACAATCCTCTTGTCTTGTTCAGAGCTTTAAAAACTTCACTAAAATAGCCATCAATTAGCAATAAGTCCACATTACTAGCACACAACTCAATACTTGAAAACGAAAGTGTTGAAATGTAGTCAATCATGCATTATCATTATCATTATGGAGCAGTGCACATAACCACAAACTAATAGGGACAAGCGATAACAACAAAGGCGTAAACGATCAAAAGAAAACGATACCAGCTTGGGTGAGATGCTAGAATAAACGATAACGAATTGCGGCTGTAGCTGGTGATAACGGAATGCACACACTACCGGTAGTACTCTGTTGATTGCTTACTCTTTAACAACGAAAAATGGATCTTCCAACGTCATATCAAACTGAAAGGCGCGCACTGCGTTGCCCCCTTACATCTAAAACAAGCGGAGAGAAGGCGAAGTACCCGATGCGCGCTACATGTGTGTCGTGTTGTGCTTTGCCCTCGCGCTCGCTGGCCAATCAAAAAAACACAAAATAAGTGTTGCTGGAGATTAGATTAGAGACATCGTCGGCGAGCTGGTGGCTGGTGAAAAATATTGACATACCTGATGGTGGTGTCGAGGGGATGACGTGAATTCTAGCAATGTGTAGAAGACCTGTCCTTGTAGTCCCCAAAGAGATGAATCACGCACAAACACCGGGTGCGAAGTGAAATTGAGCGAGGGACAAAGAAATACCAAGATGCTCAAGAGATATTTATAAATCGGGAGTTAGTCACACAGGAGTTTTGAGATTTATGATGCAGTGAGGTGTGAAATGACGAGTTGACTTCGAAACTTTTAAAAAGAAAGTTTAGGTCGATTTATTCATGCAACACTCTGTAAGACACTGCCTGGGGATGTTTTCTAAAGGGCTGCAAAGTTGGTATTACATTTGGTATTACAAGGGGATGATTGTACTGTTGGTTGCCTATGTTAAAACTACGAATTTCTTAATTTAACGGTTTGAGACGGTTTGAAAGTTTATAGGTATTCCTGTAAAGTGCTTTTAAGCAAATAAAAAGGATAAGAATGAAGGTAATATGAACTATATTTATTATAATCACGTAATAAACATATTCAATATAATTTTATGTATAATATATTTATTCTGTCAGTTCAAATACCCAGTTCTTTCCACGTTTTTAGTTCACATCTTTGCTTTTAGCATTTTTGCAATTTTCGGCTATCGCATTGTGTATTCGATCCAGCATTTTCTTTCATCGTGTGTTACTGTTTATACAATACCTCTTCTCGTTAGTTAATTATTCACATAATAAGTGAGAGCATCAATTACAAGCAACCCATCCGTAATATGCGCTGATTGTGTGTTTTAAAATGCTACAGTCTCAACATCCATCATAATTATACTTAATTAATATATTTTATAAAATAGCCCAGACGCTTGTACATTAATTTTTGGTTTCACTTACACATAAAGTTTTCTCCAGAACTCTTAGTTTTCAATTTTCAGAAATCTCACGATGTTTCTTTCTTTCAATTAGCATTTTGATTTCTTACAGCAACAGTTGGACTTTGCAGTTTGAATTTTGCATTTTCACTCAAAGCAATTACAATATTCGGTGAATTAGTGGTGAGTGTGTATGTGAATCGGGCCCGTCACAGTGAAAATGATTATTAGATTAATATCACGACACTTATAAGCTGCAATATGTTTAGTTATGTAAATCGATAATAAAAATGCATTCAATTCAACAATTAAGTAAGTTTAGCTCGGACCGCGTCCACCAGTGATGCAAGTGTTAAATTGTGTAGATGCGGCCCTGCGCAGAGTAATCATAGATGCATCGATGCCTTTTAATAAACTACAGACTAGAAATTAAGGGGCAAAACGTGCGCAACAAACTGACAGAGTTCACATTTCACATATGTAGCTGTTGTTTGCATGTTTTGGTTTGTAAATTGTTAAAATATGATCTTCATTTACACATTTATTTACATCATATATGATAATACTGGTGTACGAAACATTTTCATCGAAGCGTCCTATACACTAAATAATTATATGCCCATATCCGTTCATTTTGTCATTACCAACGCATATCTCGCTGTTTCTGTTGTGTTTTAGGTGTTGCCTTAATCAACCTGATTTGCGTCATTAAATATTCAAATATTTTGTTCATTACTTCCATTTGCGTTAATATATAATATTATGTACACTTAAATATAGCGCTGTTACAGTATTATAATATTTCGTAATGTGTCTCTTTTGTTTAGGGTTTTGAAGGGTTGCGGGCATTCTGTGTGTGTATTATATTCTGTTATCATAATTTGTTTTACTCTGTTGGTACGTATATGTTTGCAAGTTACACATCAAGTGGGGGAGTGGGGGATAGGAGGATGAGGAGCATCATGTTACAATATGTATAATTATATAAATATTAATTTATATGTTATGAATGTATCCATCGTTTTGTTTGTTTGTGTGTGTTTCGAAGAGGTTTCGAAGGCCGCCTTCGGGAGGGATGGCTTTGCGAAAACAATGCCCGACGATGTGCCACCGAAGTTATGATGTTGACGCGCGAGGGGTGGCGCACGTACTCGTGTCAAGTCGTGCGGCGTCGCGGACGATTCGTGCGTGACGAAACAAATGAATATTTCGCTGGTCGCTGCGCCGGTTCATTCTCATGCAAATGCCGCCACCCGTTTTCAGAACTAATTCCCGGCGAATGAAAGCGATGCCATGGAGTACGTGCGAATGGTGAGGAAGGTCCTAGCGTTTCAGAACTCTTGACTGAAGTATAGATCGATTGCGTCCAGATGATGAAATTCCCATTTTGCGGTTTGCTTCGTCCGTCCTCAGCGTGACGTAAGAAATGAAATTTTAAATCATGTTAGTTTACAGCTACCGGCGGCGCGGTGAATATGAAATATGATTAATTATTGACACGATTGTGATTACCGAGGATACAATAATACATATGATGTAACTGAAACTGCTGCTATTCACGGCATTACAATTGAAGCCATAAAGCATGTAGTGTTTCCTTAATGAGCACTCCATTAGCGCGTCGATATTAATATTTATAACATTAAAGTGTTTTCCCTTCGAGCACTGAGCACATCAAGGCTGAGCGTGGTAATCATCAATAAATGCAATTAAGTACGACTGAAATATTAATCATGCTGGATGCTCGCCCAGCTCGCTGAATGTGATTCAGATGTTGCGCGAATTGTCTGTTTGGCATTGTTTGCGCAAAGCCGAGGCGGAAACGGGAGCGTACGTAATTTCACTTTTTAAACTTTTGTTTTGTATTTTTTGGACCCTTGTACGGAAAGAATGGACAATATGCATGCAATTCGTACGAAAAATGCTACAGTTTGTTAAAACACCATATTTCCGCCATTTTGTCATGCGCCACAACGCCATCTGTCGTCTAGCTGAGGTGTTTCAACAAAATATGATTTTAGTCGAAAGATAACATATCGTTCAGTTTGTTTAAGTTCTCTATGCGATTTGCCTTCACTTTGCATTTCCTTACACCTTACACCTTACACGATAAAAGTACTTTTTATTATAGAATTAATAAACATTAAACACTCACATTGCTTAGAGTTTACATTATAGTTATGGCACTATGTTACTCATATTTTTTTTGTAGGTAATTTCTTACTCTTCTTTGTTTAGCTTCCATTTTCATACGAAAAACGTCTTGACTTGCGGCGGCGGCGCGGCGAGTCGAAAGACATGCCCAAAGCACATTTATATTATTTCGCTCGCGCAGTGAATGTCGCCAAAAACGTAAACACATAATTAATTGTTCTTAATGTTAAATTTTCTACAAGAATCGTTTGTTGTGGTTTTTGTATGACCACCAAGGCGAGCAATTAATCATTCACGCCCGGGGTCGAACGGAAAGACGTTACGCGGAAACGTACAAAACGAATATTGGAAATCTAATACAAAAACTTATTTACAAAAAGCTACATTTTACGTTACATTTTTAGACGATAGTTTGCATCTTGAGTGGTGATTACAAACACATACTATTCTGAAACCTTGTGCACACTTAATCAGAGAGAGGATAAAAGCAAGTTTTCGTTCAAAGTTGAAATTCTAATTAGACTTGATTAATGTACTATCAGTTAGCTCTTAGCTCTTAGTCGATCTACACGTTATACACGTACATGTTTATAGGTAGGTTTATTTGCTTGGTGTAATCTCCAATTAGTGATTCAAGAAGTTTTTTGTTTGTTTGGGAAACCAAAACGAGTCGAGTTGTGACATTTTTAAAATTGCCACATCTCTATGCATGTGTTTTGTGTGTGATCACGATTTACAAAAAATATCATCTTATTCATTTTATTTATGTTGTTTAGTTGGATGCGTTGCTAGCCTCCTGCAGCTTTGAAAGCGGGCGAGCTTAGGTGAAGAGAAGCGCCGCAAGGATGAGCAGGACGATGATGTCCTGGCGGCCGTATTGAATTGACGCCGGGCTGGACGACGACGACTGTATTCGCACGTGCAAGTCTCTTATTTCATTCTCTGCAACATACAAACAAGATATTTTAAAAGTGTTTACGTTTACATTAAAAACATTTAAGAGGCAATCAATATATGCAACCAGTAGTGCTGCATTACCGATATTTGTAATAATCCATGAATTACCTGCAATATTCAATAAATATAACACAGAGGTACGAGACACGATTGGTGGAAATTCCGCGGGTTAGCGTCGACTGAACGCCGTGGGGGGATGAAAGCAAAATTATGTAAAGCCGTGTAAAATTCATTCGGATTTGCAGCGCCGCCTTGTCGTTCCTGCAGCTGGCGCGATAGTGGCGCCATCTCGATGGCGCGCGGCAAATAAATAAATCGCAAAAATACAGCGCCAAATAATATGCGTCCAGCGCGCTGCGGCGTTTCTTCGTGCGAAGTGAAAATATCCAGGCATGCGATATAAATATTGTAATAATTTCGAATCTGGCGCAACATTTAAAACGAATTTTTAAAATAACTTCCAACAACTTACCGTTGTAAATATGTCGTGGAGTTTGCGGTCGTTCCGGGTAGCTCATATCTACGAATGAAACGCAAATGAAAAATGACGTCAAGGCGGCCATCGTCATCGCGACCCAGGTGGTTTGCGAATTGCGAGGTGCATGAAATGTTTTGAGCGAACGCCACGCCGAGCGAGCACAACGAGAATCCGAGATTGCTTTTTCATGTTGGCGATATTAACGAGTGAGTGTAATGCCGGTGTAATAACAATGAATCTCGTGATTACGGGCCGAGGGGAAAGGTTAAGTTCATTTGCGTGGAGCGCAAAAGGACGAGTGCGGGAAATGGGCATATATTTCAATATGCGAAGTCTCGAGTCTGCGCGTCGATAATTCGCGAGTTGCTAAATATTCGTCGTTCTGACAAACTGAAACGTAGTTTTGGTGTCCTAGTATTAATATCGTTAGCAAGTTTTCCCGTGGCTGTGGTGTGGATACACGCATTTATCTTTTAATAGTTGCCGAATTTCAACTGCGAGTTAGAGTCTAACTCATCAAGATCACCGCCAACAACATGGCACAACAAGAACAACAACTAACTTGTTAAATTATATTTGATAAGTGTTAAGTGCAAACTTTGCATTCCAACTGCTACGTCTAACATTTTAATTGCTAAAAACAGGTTTGAATAGAATTTAGAAAAAAAAAATGGTTTGGGCTTGAGGTTTGGGTTTGGGTGTTTGAGTTAAATGCAGTGTGTCTGGAGATAATCGCCGGACAGCGGAAAAGTATCCGCAACGTAGTAATTTAATAAAGTTTTGATTATCCAAATGTACGTTTTAATAAGTTTGGCAACTCCTAGGTGCACACGTAACACAACTGTCCCACGAGATAGCACCCGCACCCGGGCGTCAGGAGTTTTAATGTTTTAATGTAGATGGCAGCTACATTACCAGCGCGATGGCAGCGCGAAAGTTTATCGCGAATGATGGGGAATGGACCCATCGTGTGTGCAATTTCATTTTCGCGCGCGCGGCAAAACTTTTTCTTTTGTGTCGCACGCCGCACGACGCTGGATGCCAATGAAAGGAGATTAACGGAGTGAAAATGAAATTTTTTCATGGGCGCCAAACAAAAAATTGCGCGCCGCGGCGGGGGAGTGAAAAATGAAATGAAATCATTGGTGGTGGAGGCGCCACCGTGCATTATTCAACTCACCATTGTCCGTCGTCTGAAAGGAGAACGGCTCCGACGGCGAGCTCCAGCCGAATTTGTTGCGCGACTCGACTTTCGCCTCGTAGTTCTGGCCGGGGTCTAAGCCTTTGATCAGGTAACTCATCGACTGCACGCCGGAGTTGTACGCGGGCGCTTTGCTGTTGGCCGGCAGGATTACATCCCTCCACTCGTGTCGGCGGTCGAAGAACGTGCGCCCGTAGCCGCCGCCCATGTAGCCGGTGTGCGTGCGATTCTCCTGCGCAATCAGCAAACATTCACAGCAATTAGACTTTGATGCTGCTGGACCTGGACAATATTGCGAACAAAATTGGTTGACTGTGCAATTACCCGCATGGGAAAGAGCTTCTTCTGACTCTGGTGGTGCAGCGGTTGGGGGTGGCCATCCTCGGAGGTGATCGGCGTGTCCGGCAGCCGGCGGAACAGCAATTTGTATTCGACGATCGGACTGAGGGACTCCACCGCCCAGCTTATGTTGTAGCTGTCCCGCCATTGACCCCTCGATGCCGAGCTGAACTTCGCCGTGTTCGGCAACCCTATATTCAACAAAAAAAAAAACATACACAATCAGCATAAGTAGCATTGCACGGCGGAGGGATTTTTGCAAATCCTGCACAGCCAATAAACAACGCAAACATTTCAATTATTTTAATGATGGCGCGTCCGTGCGTCGACTTCGATAGTTGCACCCGAGGCACGAGTGCCGTTGAAGTTGCCTACGTCGGCATTGGCTATGCGCATAAAATGCTCTCCCCGACCCGGAACCCTCTTCCCTCTTCCAGCAAACGCACCGAGCGTCAAGCTCGTCAGGCTTATGCAAATGGAGTTTCGAGGACTGTTTTCGGCAATTTTATGCGTCGCCGGGACGGCGCATCGTAATTCAATTCTGCATTCTCGTTTCGCGAGAAATTGGGATCCGATAGTCCTTGGCCAGTCTCTTCTATTTCCGCTTTTCCGCTTTGTATACTTGTTTTCATCCGTATTTGATTTTTATCGTCGCAAACAGGAAATAATTAGAGTTAAATCACTCTCTCGTTGCGATTTGTTTGTCAATTGACTGGAACTCTTAATTACGATAGTACGATAGATGACGATAGGCAACTCAGATTACGTATGATTCAAAATGGCACCAGAATGCGCTACTCACTCTGTTTTTTTAAATCAAGATCCTGGAGTCTCCTAGAGTGGCATAATACTTAACTACTTAAATTCCCTTAGTCTTTTTCTTCAAAAATACTTAAAATTTCATTTATGCACGTCATTGGGCGTCTATAAGAGTAGTTCAATATCTGACCACCCATTTAACCAATGTAAATAAGGAGTCTATAATGAGAAAGCCATAACGCCACGGCACTTTTATGGTCTCGAGGTGTCACTCAGGTTTTGGCGCTGGTGTCGTGTCCGCCGTGTCTGTCTGACAGCTGAGAAATATTGATGTTTCTGGACAATTTACCATTCCCAGCTTATTCCTGCTACGTTTAACTATGCCTCCCAACAAAACTT
>JARJDQ010004174.1:0-12644 GCA_030264215.1 Geostiba sp. GC000077 | reverse complement strand
GTTACTTTGTTTTTGAACTATTTTGCAACCTATAATTATGTATAATTCTTTCATTGCTTAATCCACTAGTGACATTGTATAGAACAATGGCAGAACAACAGTTACAATCGGACAGCATACTCTAAACGCAGTATATTAAATAATTTCAAAAATGCCGCGCTTTTAAAATTTAATTTTTTGAAATGAAACATACATTTTATTGAAATTTCAAATGTGAAACTTATGAAAGATTCATATCTTTCATTGAAATCCACATCAATATTTATTTGTGAATTTTGTGATTCGTGAATAAGTGCACTTACTTTTCAATGGTGCAAGGATAAGCGAATTTCGGCACCGACTTGAGCACCTCCTCGTCCTCGTAGTTGTCCGGAAATTGTTGTATAATCCATGCGTCCCTATCCTTGTTTGGCGGCACGATCTCGCAGAAGCACTCGAAGAAATGCGTCACATTAGTCCTGCAAACCATCGCAAGCGCACAGAGACATTACCCACTTGGCCACTTGATTTCGCAAATGGCACACCGCTTATTATTCGCGATGCGAACCGCGACGAGCGCGGCGAAAGTTGAATAGCGACTTCGAGCTTCGACTTCCCACAAACAACTCGCACATCGCACATCGCACAAGGCACAAAAGATTAGCTAACTCGCGCACTTTATTTCGAATAATTGAATCACGCCAACGACCGAATAACGCAATGTATCATTACTATCATTGAATTGAATTAAACCATTAAACTAAACATGAATTGATTACCCCTGCTGGCGAGTGATTCAAGTGAAGAGCCGAACAAGGAGGAACAAACGATCTAATACGATTTCCTCTTTGCTTCGCTTCTTGCGTTTTCTTGGCACGAAGCAAGATCTCGCTCGACAGCAGGATTTCTGCTTCATGCACGCGCAAATCGATTTGCATGTGGAACTGGAGTGGCCGTGCGTGCGAAAGTGCAATTGAGAATTGATATTGCCGCTGCGCATCCCACCTACCTAATTCGGGATAACATATTTCGCCGTTCCTTTTGTTGCAGCACTCGTTATCTCTAGCAGGTCATCCTTGGCGCGCGTGTGTCGTAATCCGCATGTGCATGTCGCAAATTTATCACTTATACGCGCACTACACCTAGTGACAGGGGCCGATAATGAGACACACACGTACGAGATCGCAGAAGACACGACGGTGGTTGTGTTGTGTGCACTGGATATCAACAAACGGCCGCGGTGGACGAGTGCGACGCACGACACGCCAACGCGAGCATCATATGCGAACTGAATGGGGCACTGCAGGAGCAGGAACCACAGCAGGAACTGAATGACTGAATTGAATACTGAATAGCATTGAGGATCGCGGTAATCGCGCTGACGGCGCTGACACAGCGTATGTGCCGAGAACACAGCCGAGAGCACACAAAATGACGATGAAAAACAGTTCTAAGCAGGCGTGCGGGGGAGGCCGTTAGGGACTTTGGCTACTTTCATTCCGCCACACTGTGAGCACCCTAAAGAACCAATTCTTCAACATTTTACAATAAGAACCCCCAAAACCACTTGGTATTTGCATTAAAACCCAACACCAATAAAAATTGCAACATTATTTCGACATTCTAGATGTTTACGATGCATAATTAGACTAGAAATTTCAAAAATGTCATTAAAACGTTGTTAGTGTAGTGAAATATTTTTCCCAAAGTTGGTACCGCTGCCCATGCTCAAAATTGTATGGTTAGAATGGGCTAGAAATTACTTCATCTTTACTTTTCTACATATTTTCAATATTTTCAAAAGAAATCGCTAGATACTTTCCAAAACCTCACCACTAGCACAACGACTTATATTACCATGGCGGAGGAGGAAAATGTGAACGGTAACATGGACGAAGATATGCCCGACAACAACGAGAAATCGCAAAAGAAATCAGCCAAATATGATTCCGGAGCTGCAGACTTGGAAAAGGTCACTGACTATGCAGAGGAAAAGGAAATCTCCACCCAGAACTTCGCAGGTGCAATCTCGGCAATTGGTGATCAGCGCAATAAAGAAGCCCTGGAGAAACAAGCCAGGGAAAAGGAACTGTTGAAGGTGTTGATCAAGAAGGAGGATGTGGATCTTATTGTGAGAGAAATGGAGATTTCACGTACAATTGCCGAACGAACACTGCGTGAATACCACGGCAATGTTGTGAACGCCCTAATTGCGTTAACCAATTAAAAATAAAGTCAGCACATTTTGTAGATTTTGTGTTTTTGTACCTCATTTTATTAACCTACAAATTTGATAATAAACTAATAAACATATTAAATGAAAAGTGAGACATGAAAAACTGAATTATAAGTATTTTCTCTCCATGGGGGTCTTCTTAGCCCTCTTGTCTCTGGCCCTGGGGAACCATCTGTGCTTGGTGGTGTGTGTAATATTCATCAATTCAAGCCTAGCAACTTCAGGGGCTTTCTTGTTGAAGATGTTGAGCAGCTCTGGCGACAATTGCGTTTTGAGCACGGTATCGCTTGAACAAGATGTTTGCTCCGGTAGAGGCTTGGTGCATTCATAAGGAAAATCCGCAGGCTTATGCCAGGCAATTATTGTGCTGTTGTCTTTGGTCCTTGCTAATTGTGGTTCACCTGATGATTGGACTTGCGATGCGAAGCCTCTCGATAAGAGCTTTGTGTTGGCACATAGTGAACGTAGATTTATACGTGTTGCTAACATTTTTCTTTGATTTACATGAGGTTTTAATATGTAGTACTTTTTTTCTTTGAATATTGAATATTTCTTGTTCAACACTGCTCAAAGTCGAAGCTAACCTAACCTGATTCTGCTCCGTGCTCCAAAGTGGCATGCAAAGTGGTAGGCAGTGGTAGGCAACCAAATATACAGTACAGAGAAGTTCTTTTGTTCATTATTGAGCATTTAACATTTTGCCATATTTTGCGCAAAAAGTATCAATAAGTTTTATGGGTATATGTATATTTGTCACAGTTACACATGCAATTGATAATAAAATATTGCTGGAATAAATAAATGTGATTATTGATGATGTGATTTGATTCTTGAACTTGGTACAAATGTTGCATACTTTTGAAAACAGATGAAGAACAGTAAACAACAATGTGTGGGCTTAGTTATAAACTCTGTGGTTATAAAGTACCCCAAAGAAACGACTAAGGTTTGTTTTTTGTTTCAATTATCTATCCGTGCCTATCTAACGTGTATGTACAATGTACATTATGAGCTTTGGAATTTGTGATTTCTCTTTTTGGTCAACTTTTTTTAGCAACTCGCTACAACCAGCTACAACTTGTTTAGTACACGTTTTAGTACAATGTGTGTCTACAGATGCTTTACATTAGGTACTCGTCTACGTCTTGTTAGTAATTCCACAGTAAAATTGATCACAGCAGTCGTCGTAATATGGTGTGAGAGCCAAAATGATAACGTTATGCGATTATGTCATATTCACATTTACTTAAATCTAAATTTTTGGAACGAAATTTTGAGCGTATTTAAACTGTATAGTACCGTTTCGCAAACGCTGCAAGAATCGACAACCTTGAACAGATTGTCAGGTAAAGAACAAGTTACAAAACTTATTTCGAAAATATCACAAACACAATTTGAATAACAATAAGCAAGTATCCAAAGTTTTTTATATGAAAATGAAGTGTTAATGCCCAAAGCTGATTAGATACTAAATAGTAGCAATTTTGAAAATCTGGGGTTTTCATGTCTAGAAAATATGGAAGCATATTAATCGTCGCTGAGTAGAGTATATTCACCTAGAAGAAACTTCTTCACGTGGTCCTCCATCTCCTTATACTTATTGGTATCGATTTCGAGGTCCGCCGAGGCGGAAATGTTTGCGCCATGCGAGGAAACTAAAGATTCCGAACAATCCGTACCGCAGGTGCTCTCCATGGCAGCGGTGTCCGCCAGATTCATGCTGTCCATCCACTCCTCGACTCGCTGGAAGTCGCTGACGCTGTTGGTGTTCGTCGGCTCACTGCTAGTCATCTCACTATGATCACCTGAGGAAAGCGAAGATGCCTTGCGATGTGGAATCGGGGACGTTGCAGCCGCCACAAGAATTTGCCGAAAATCATCGTTGCAACTATTTAACAACAAACTCTTCGAGTGCTTGGGATAAATTTTGGCCGGGGGTGGCACCGATGGCACCAACGGCGTTACCGGCCCCAAGACTAAGCTATTTACAGGCGTGCTAATTTTTTGCACGCGCTCGTTGGCAAAATACAGCAGCTCATTAGTGCTAGTGCTGGCAGTGCCTAAATCAATCAAATCATCAGTGACGGCTACGGACTTCAGCGTTAAGGTACTGTTCACCGCCTCCTTCCGCAGCTTGCTGCACTCGCTGCTGTCAGTGAGAAAGTTGTTCGGCTGCACCTTCGCCACGTTGGCGCTGGCGCCGACTGAGTCATGAATGTACACGGGCATTGCTTTATTTTTACTTGCGTCGACGCTACTTACACTCACACCCTTCACCCCCTTCACGACCTGTACGATCTGAATCGCCGTGCGGCTGGTGTCCAGCTTATTGTTGCACTGCAAACATAACGAATCGCTCTGCGTGCCGTGCGCCTGCGTCTGCGTGGCGATCGAATGGTGCGTCGTGTTGTGGATGATCTTCAGCTGGTTGGAGCAGGTGCAGGTGTCGCAGTGCTTCATGCAGGAGCGCTCGCGCGCGCGCTCCTCAAGCACTTTCGCCATAATCGCCGCTGAGACTATGTCCACTGATGCTTCGGCTTCCTTCTCTTCGCGTAGTGATGGTGTTTGCGATTTCGGCACTGAGTACACCATCGCTGTCGGTGGGAATGTCGGAATAGGAACTTTGATGCTCTTTATTTCGGGCGGCGTTCTTTTCTCATCCGCTTTGCGCTTGCCGCCCATGTATGTTGAGACTTTTGCTTGTACTTCATTTGGTAACTGCAAAAAAGGGAATTCATTGTAGTTAGGAATTTAAGAAAATATAAAATAGATTTTTTAAACGTGATCTAAAACATCGGGGATAAATTCTCCACATTTTTAGCCGCCATCATGGAAAGCGCGGTATTACAGCGCCATTCTAGCTTCTCAAGATGGCGGCCGATTATCCGCAGATCAAATAATACACGACTGTTTGCTTTTAGACTTTCCACATATGCATTAAAAATACTCATAGCTTTTTTTTTCTTTCTAATAATATAATAAATTTAAGCAGCAACATAACAGATATCATTAAGTCAGTGATAATTACCGTATCAAACTTTTGCGCAACGAAATTTCCGGGTTTACATTGCAGAAATTGAATGGCGACGGAAACATCGTTCTTATATCGCTCCTAAAATAATCAACACAATGAATTAATAAATTATGTATGTAGTTATATGTTACATTGTCCTTACATTGTCCTCAGTGAGTTTTTTAATTGCATAGTTTGCTTCTGCTAGTTTATATGATAATGTAGCAACATCCTTTGTTAATGTGTTCTTATCAGTTTCACTAACATCAACTAATCGTAAGAGTTTGTCCTCCAATCCTTGATTCACTCGCTGTATCCTTCTGTGAGCATCATACAGCCGCTTGTACTTGTCCTGCCATGTGAGCAGCTCATCATGCAGAGCCAGCAGCTCACCATTGGGATATTTATTGGCCTCATTGAGAAAATTCGTCTCCATTGTGACAATGTGGTTGTGCTTCTCGACTAGTTGCTGCTTTAGGTTCTCTATCTCCAAATGCAGGTGGACGTCATGATCCAGCATGCACTTTGGGCAGACACAGCCACACTCCTAGAAAATATTCACCAATAATAAATGTCAGACTTTTTGGGAATTCCAAGTTCCAACTCACTTTGCACTTTGTATTTGCCATTTTCAGAGAGGTCTGAGTCACAGTGCATATGAAATAGTATGCTGAGTGTTGGCTTAGAATCAACAATCAAGCATATGTTATTGATGGCTAATGTGTTATTGTTTATGTACGCAATGTTGGCATTGCCGAATTGTTGCTAAAACTTAGGCGAGCGAGGACAGAACGCTGAGCGGGCGTAATTTTCAAAGCTGGCTCGCCGCGACGACAGCAACTGAGCGCCAATGCCGAATTACTCATTGGTACACGTTGCCTGCCGTTCCAGGCCGTTCGCTCAAACATTTGCGTAGTGGGAAATTTGTTAATGACGATAATTGATGTCGGTGCGATTAAAAATAAAAACTTTATTTACAAAACGTCAGACGTCAGAGTGACGTTTGTGGGGTCGGAGTCTTTTGGTTGCCTTTCGGGTGCTATCGGAATTGAATTATTGCGGAAATCAAATGGGCAGGAACCAGCAGGAACCGTTTCAAATTTCATTGGCGTTCCTTGGTCCCTGCTGTACTCCTGTAACAGCCGATCTTCTCCAGTTATCAAGCTATGATATCATGGTGCCTGATAGTTCGGCAATAAGCATTTCTTACTTCTCTTGTTACCGTAAAATTATTTTTATTAGTGCACTAAGTACTAACCTGGAAAACTGAACAGAAGAGTAATTTAAGTTGCCTACATTACAAACCTACCCCATTTTGTTTATTTTTTTGTCGGTTAAAATTTTAAATAAATCTAAATTTCAAATCATTCTTTTCTGCTCACCCTTTAAGGTGAAATTTCATGATCGCTTGAAACCAGTGACAAATTGGGTACTACGTGACAACGACACGATTAAAAGCTGGAACGGTTTGAGCTTTATTTGGCTTGACGCTGAATCAGTGATTTTTTTAAATCCAGTGATTGGTTAAATTCGGCAAATTTAAAGTCGTTTGCCACGGTTTAGTTTTTCTACCAATTTCTAGATCACCTTCATCTTCAACAGCTCTTGGAGCTATTTCACACGCTCCAGTCCCTCGATCAAACTCCTGGTAACCATGGCAACCAACAACTGTAGCCATGGATGCGATTGTTGGCCATCATCCCATCATACATGTACAATTTACAAATAAAGCCCGCTGCATAACAGCCCGTGAACGAGAAAGAAAATTGAATTCTGATGTGCGATTGGCTGAATGTAAGAAAATTTTGACATTCAGCTAATCAAAGGCTAGAAATCACTTTTCGTTCTCGTTCACGGGTTGTTGTGTAGCGGCCTTAATTCGATCGAGAAATTGGTCGAAAGACTAGACCGTGTAAACGGCTCATAGCCCGATTTCCAGTTAGCTTTTAAAAGCGACTTTTTCGCGTTTTTTTTTTTGGGTAAATGTCAGAATTCTGGCACGTGATTGGTTGAAATCTGACATTTACCCAAAAAAACGCGAAAAAGCTGCGTTTAAAAGCGAACTGGAAAGACGTCTTTAGTCTAGCGATCATAAAATCTCACCAGAACAGCCATAGATAAATAAAATATATTGCTTTATTACAAAAGTATTACAAATATTTTGTTGACAATCAAAAAAGTACAGAGATTATATTTATTAAATGCTAACAATTGAAGCATTTGCCTTCGGAAAGCCTTCATCTTCATGCTGTTGCATTGCAGCAATCTTCCTCTTTAGTTTCTCATCAATGGCAATATGCTCCAGCTTAACATCATTGTTCATGCATCCAATGTAAGGACACTTCACCTTCTTCTTCTTCCTGGCCTTGAGGTACTGATTCAAGTAAGACATGATGATGTCGTATTCATAAATATGATGGCAAACACTGTTCCTTGCTGGCTGTTTGATCTTCAATTTGGTCAGAGGATCAACTGGAATGCCCTCCGCCTGTGAGAGTATAAAGCTCCTTTCTCCTAAATTACTATCCTGGGTATCTTCATCCTCAATAGCAGAGCCTTCAGAAGCATGAGATGCCCTGGCATTTGATGCATTTGTAAGTGCTTCTTCAAAGAGATCCTGTATTTGTTCCTGTGCTTCTTCTTGTGGCTTCCGCATGTCCGCCAATGCCTGCATGCTTCGCAAATGTGCGCTTTTGATGTTCATAAATTGAGTCAAGAGGTCCTGCATCTCTGCTTCAGCTGATACATCTCCAAGCGCATTGCCTAGTTGGATGCAGCTTTTGATTAGATTTTCTTGCTTTGTGAAGCTTCTCAGGGAATCTTCGTCCATAATGATGCACAATAGTTATATTTATAAAATAATCAACAAAACGTTCGTTGTTCTCTTTTGATCGTGGTGATCACAAATTATAGATGTGTCAGAATTACGTCAGAATTTGTAGTTTTAAAGATTGGAGGTTAGAAACTGGTGGGCAAACAAACTCACTTAAGACCCAAACAGAATAAACGCCGTACGACGGCGTTGATCGGCGTCAAGATTTGGCGTCAAGCAATGTATTGCAATGTATTGCAAAAATTTTTAATACATTTTTAAAAAAATAAATTTGCATATACTGCAATACTGTTATCTGCTGAAATGTATTGCAACATTTCTTAATACATTTTTTTGTTATAAATTTGCATATACTGCAATACTCTTATCTGCTGAAATGTATTGCAAAATTTATGTAAAGACGTTTCATCGCCTGTTCGTGGAGATGCACGTATTCAAACATTGGAAAATAAAAAACATAAATGAGTTTCAATTCAAATGCTGGCATAAACAATAAAATTCATTCAAATTTGCCGCCATGTTGATCAGGGCGACACCTGCAATCATCCCTAATCTCCTAGAAAGAGAGAGGCTTGTCTCACTTCGAAAGTTAACTCATTGAGTTAGGCATCTGTAAACCGGTGATAATCTCTGCTTAGCGCCTTCAACTCGAGTTTGACACTTGACGCCGATCAACGCCGACGTACGGCGTTCATTCTGTTTGGGCATTTAGCTAGCGACTGGGTGTGTAAAACAGAAATGAGTTTGTTTGCCCATCACCCCATTTGTTTATTCCAGCTTGGACTACTTGATTTTGAATTTTAAAATGGAGACATGCGCTGTTGTGAATTTAAACTGGCGCATGCGCAGCTCACCACACATACTGCACATCGTTTTGTCCGAGCACCTCAGACTTTTTTTTCAAAGCTACGTCTCTACACGATTTATGATTGTTTAGCACGTCATACAATGAGCATCAACAGCAGGAAAGGATTAATCCAATATGCCAATATGCATATGGCATACACACGCAATGATCAGGCAGAAAATGATTCGGCACTATAAAAGCAATTAAGTTTTAATTAAGCAGCGTGAAGTACCAATTGCGCAACTGAATGAATCGTAAACGATTGTATCGATTGAGCGTATATTTCAGTAAAAGTAGAGTGATGACCGTGATGAGTGACGAACGATGATCAATACTTTAGCTTCTTAGACAGCCGATTGTTTTCATCTATGTATCCATTTTTAAATTTTTATCTATGTGTGTTTTTACTCTGAGACTCTGTGTATATGGCCGCTGGCATTGTTGAACTTGATAAACAATAACAAAATATTCGTTACGTTCGGCTCGATGACCCAGATTGCGATAGCCGCGTGTCGGGCCGTGGCATAGCGCATCAGCATCGTGGGGCCGCCGCTGATGATGAGCACGCGGATCGCGTGAGCGGCATGTGCGCGGTATCGAGACGCGGAGAAGCGGAGGCGCAACAACGGAATCCATGAATCCATGGACGGGGCATCGCCTCGCGTTTGCTGCCGCGCTGCCGCCAGTCTTTCAGTAAAAGCCGCGAACGTTCGAGTGGTGGACGTACCAACAACGTGTGTTCGTGTCCGCGACTTGCCTCCAGCGAGCTTCAAAACACTACAGGGATAGGGACCACTTGGAATCACCAACAAACACGGAAATTACATTTCCAAGTTGCAGTTTTAACTTGCTAGTTTCACATCTTAATGTGCAGTGTGATAAACGTATTTCTACGTAAGATTCGTGTGTAAGGCAACTAAACTAAAGCAATTGGTAAGTGAGTAAGTGACTATAAATTGCTAAGTGAGGAAATAGAATATTGTCCCATTTTGGGGGACAAAAAGTAATGATATAACGAATAGTCGATCAGTGTGCGAAATGTTGGCGAAATTCGTTCCACATACATAAAATGTGTGTAAAAAGTTGGTATTTGAGCTTTTCTCGTTTCTGGTAGAGCGTACTTACCAAAAATGCGATTTCTCCTCTCGTCCTCTCGCATGTTAAGATTGTTAAGATCCAACACTCAAGCCATTTAAATTTACTTTTCATTATCATCAATTAGGTTTGATTGTCTTTTTCCGCTGCAAATACGTTGCATGCGCTTACACTCGGTGTGAAAATGTAAATACATTGATTTTTAACGGCGTGGCGCAAGGAAGAAGGAAGTGAAAATATGTCTTTAAAGTTTGGTATGTAGTGTATGTACTTTTGTGCGTTGGGCTCCTGTCATGCTGTGATGGTGTCATTTTAACGCGACTTTGAGCACAACTTACGTAAGACTTACTTACATCAAAAAAATCAACAGTTATCCGTGATATTTTATTCAAAAGTGTGCGTTACTTGAGCATTTTAACTTCCATTTGCTACGTGCGCCTCAGTATTAATTATTTTCTGATGTTCTGTTTTTCGTGGCCTCTCTTCTTGTGTCTTATGGCTGCTTGGTACTTGAATTAAATTCCAAAACTGTATACTAGCGAATTAAGTAGCACTAGTAGCAGTAGCATCGAGCATCAACAATGGTTGATGTGCTTTCAGTTCAGTTTGCGATACGAAAACATTACGAATTCCATGCGTATAGTAACCGTTTTTAAAACGGTGGTGCGGTGGTCTTTGGGGTCACTTCTATATGCTGCTTACTTTCTTTGTGTCTTGTGTGATAGCACCAGAAGTAAATAGACTTGCAGTTCATTGATATTCAGGCTACAAAACAAACACTTTTTAATCGCACATCGGACATCGCACATCGAACATCATACGTCGTGGTCAAAGCCGATTAATGCTTGTTAGTCATTTTGCAATCAGCGCATATGTGAAACTTTATCAGCTTTGTGCGTTGCTAATTTGTCTGTCGCGTTGAGTCTGTGGTCAAAACAACATGTGAATTGGCACAATACGAAATTGGTTGAAAATCAGTTGAAAACTGTTCAAGAGAAAAGTGTGAAAAACATGATTTGATGATTTAGTTCAAATGAAACAGAGCATTATGAGTACACCTGCGCCACCTAGTAGAACAAAAGGCAAAATTTAATAACCCCTAAACTCAAAACAATTTAAAAAAACACACTTAGTTAAAAATCTAAAAAGAACACAGGTAATTATCCACTGTAATTGATGTGGTTAAGTTATGTGGTTAATATTTTAGCACAGAGGATATTTGAAAACTTCCTGTTTTTGACAATCTTTTGACAACCGATAAATACAGGGTATGCAAAAATTGGCGGAAGAACACGTGGCGCTTTTCTTTGGTTAATTCTAACTCTTGTTCTAACTCTTTTTAGGTTACAAAATATGTATAATTACAAAATTCTTTTTCGTTCCACAGTAGCTGTTATAAAAAAAAAAAACAAAACTGTATAGTAATTTTTCCCATAAATTGCATTTAACCAGAATAAATTTTTTTTTGTAAACTTTGACTTAAATTAATTTGAATTAATTCAATTAAAAGTTTCAAAGTGTAAACCATTCTGGTTAGATGATATTGTAGAGAAAACTGACTTTTCAGAAGTGTTTGATTTTTAAAACAGCTATACTGTTGTCGAACGAAAACGAATTTTGTTAATATGCTTATTTGTAACCTTAAAAAACGCAACAACGGCCACACAAAGAGAGTTGTAGTTTGCCACACGAACATGTTGTACTTGAATTATTACAGTATTGCTTTAATTGCAATTATAGGTGTAATGAGGAAATTAGGAAATCTTTATCGTTGCATCGACCATTTATAGATGAATTAGTCACATCGTCACATGCACATGGTTGCTCAACTCTGAATAACATTCACCTTGAGGAAGGAGGAAGTCGGCGAGCAGAAAGTCTCTCTGCAGTCCGCAGACTAGACAATTACAAGATTGAAGAATGGTAATGGTAATAGACGAATAAAACAAAACCACAGCATACGGCCATTAGATGGTCAATTCTCAATTGAAAATCACGCCACGTTGTTGAAGCTGCAATCTGCGTCAGAGCCAGTCAGCAATTGATTTGTTTGCATCAGCAACAAGCATCAACACATGCACACATTTAGGATTTAGATTTTGGCAGGAAAAGTAACCACCTAACGAACAAACAAACAAATAAAATTGGAACATATTGGAATAACGCAGAGTGACAGAGTAAGCCTCTAAGGTGCTAGATTCTTTTGTGGTCATAGCGTGGTCATGTGTAAGTGCAAATAGAAAGTTACAACTTCATTTCTTCTACGACCTCTGTGTCTACGTGTCTACGTCTAACCACTCATCGATCGTCTTTGCCGTTTTCACACCGATGCAACTGTACTGGCTCTGGCTCTGGCTCTGACTTGATAAACTACAATCAGTCAAACCTCAAAACTCAAACTCGACGCGAAAATGTCTTTCTCAAAGTTGCATTATTGAGTAAACTGGCAACACCTTTTAAGTATGCGGCTAACGTACGCATTACCAAACATACGCGCATTTCTTGATGTGACAGGTGTGCCGGTGTGCCAGACACAGCCATGTTGAATTAATAATAAACTTTAGCTTGTTATATTCGTTGTTACGTAAATTAGTGCATAATTCATTTTGTATGTTCGTATTTTGCATTTGCATTTACGATT
>JARJDQ010004159.1:0-13855 GCA_030264215.1 Geostiba sp. GC000077 | reverse complement strand
TGCAATTTCATTACGAAACTAGTTGCTTAATTAATTCATTAAGGTACTCCATCATTAAAATGGAACTTTACGCATTGTATGTGATGTCATAATGTCATAATGACCAGTTTTAGAGGTCGTCGTAGAAAAAAAATATGTTGTTCCTTCATGAAAAGTTATACTTATGAGATTTTTTAGCGATTTTTTTGTAAATTCTAACAGAGTTTGTTTCTAAAATTTAACAAGCAACCTGGTACAACATTGCGAGAAATTACAAAAGTACATCATGGGCATAAAGTTGAAGAACATACTTATAAATTAATTTTTCGATTAAAATAAATCAAAATTGTAGTGTCAGTAATGCGTTTTCAATTAAAATAACTTATAAAAAGATTATTCTAATGTTATATCAAAATTGATGATTTTAGCTTTTAATTTGATTTTTTTTGGTACTTCTAAAATAATAATAATAAGCTTCGGGGCTTCGGCCTGGCACAGAAAAATTGTACATTTAAATACAAATTGAAAGTAATAAAAAACGACTGTCAATCTGAGAACATGAGACTGTGACCTTCTTTAAATTTTTATTGACGTAGATTTCGTTCGAAGTCGGATGGGGATGAAAATACAATGATAGTTCATTATGTACAAATAAATGTCAATTTTAAAAACTACCCCTACTTCGATAAATGGGGTACAATTGACAGTTTAAGTCGGATGGGGTAGAAAATTGGTATATTGATAGTTTATTCTGTACAAATAAAAGTCAATTTTAAAAAACCACTCCTTAACTTGATAAATGGGGCAACACCCGTATCGAAGAGACATCCAAGCCGCGTGCGGGCTATTTTTTTCTGTGCCTTTTCAACCGGGGTCAAAGCTTATTATCTTAAGTTTAAATGTACTTTTCAATGTTCTTCAAGACATAATGTCAAGAAGAATCGTGTTCAATCATCGAGTTTTGTGAGCGGACACGAGCATGACACACATATATAACACATGTTCAAAAATGACGTAACTAGCGCAAAATATTTTTTCCGAAATCGACAATAAGGACTAAGATTAACTAAAATTGGCATTAAAAGCAAAAAAATCAGCACTAAAGCAGCATTTCTATGCCTCGGCATTAAAATAAAACAAAAGAGCAACAAACGAAAGAGATAAGAAAAGCAATCAACAACAATGTTGTTTATTCTTCCCTCAGCAGTAAAGTCACTCACGTATAGCTATTTATCTCCACATTCGCAATAAAAAGCCAACTTTACTGCCTTGATACGTATTAATTAACTATTATCACAAGCAGCAATATGCTGTGTAACAAACTAAAATTTAAAATTTCATAATAAAAAAAATCGCCACCCAAATGCTATTTCAGCAGTTCTTTTTTGTTAGTTCAATGCTTTGGGTCCCTTCAAGAGGGCAATGCTATCATTGCAAAGGTTCAATTCCTATTCTGGTGATGGCAACTTTTATTGTGATGTGCAGTGTGATGCTCTTATTTGATTGGTTTGGAGCATATCAAATATAAGTGCGCTTTGTTTTCGCCCGTTCCGCACCGCGCGCCGTTCCTGTTCAATGCCGCCTTCCCCCCCCCCGAAGATGCCCACCCCGTTTTCCCATTACGCGAGAATCATTTATCATGTCACCGAAACGATTGATGCATGGCATGGAGCCCGAGCGCGCGCGCACCTATAGCCGCCGCCGCGCCGGCCCGCGGGCCCAAAGAAATCGAAGCCGTGGGCGCCCCGAATGGGAAAGGAAGCGGAGGAGCCGTCGAGCACAAAAAGCCCACAAGAAGTAAACCTATGCTGCGCCGCCGCTTTTTCATCCGATCCAATCCAATCGCAAACCACGGCCACCACGGCCACCACGGCCAAAAGGAAGAAATGCAATATCGCTCGATACGATGTGAAAACAAACAATAAATATGCGGCCTGCTGCCTCCATGTCCCATGGCTGTGAAATAACTTGTAAATTGAATTTTTACTATATGATAAATTTAATATGGTTTATGCAAAAAAATAACACTGTTTCATTCAACTCGACAACGCAAGTTTTACTTATCATGAAACTTGAAGTGACAGTAAAAATTCTTACCGCAAATACCGCATAGATCACAAGTATTGAGATATATTGAGATAATGCATGGTTATTTAGCTTCTAGCACGCATCGTTTAACTGACTGATAGTACTCGAAATATGATCAAATATAGAAAATATTGTTTTAGGTAAATTCCCAAGTGGGTGTGACTCATTAAAAAATATTTTCTTGATAATTGTATGATGCAATTCAGATGCTCCCTTAACATATGTCTTTTTTACTATAATTGACTATACAGGATGGGACAGAAGGTGTCCTTCCTTAGACGGAGTGATTCTTCGACCTTATTCAAGACAGAGAAATCCGTTTAGGAAAATATTTTACCGCTTGGAAAGTTTTGTTATCACCTTATAAAACTATAAAATACACCAAATTATCTATCGGATTACAGAGTACTGAAATCATTGCTGTCGATATAGTATCTCTCAACAGACGATTGAAGAATATACCAACACTAATATCCCAACGTACAGCTGTATCAACGATTGAGCAACTTTGCTTCCATTGCACCTCAGAATCGGTGATCCGAAAAAAAATCAACTCAAAATGCAGAAGAGGCGATTTTGGGAGCAAAGTTTGGGATTCAACTCGCGGAGCAAGGAATTGAAGATTCTAAGTCATAGAATTCTAAGACAGTGTTCTGTCCGTTTTGCACTTCGAAGGTCTCCCGTCTGCTTCCTCACACCATTATACGATAATACAAAGGTGGAACCTTGTTGATCGAGCGCATCGGGCATCATTTAGAGTACGTTTAAAATTCGAAAATTCAAATACAAAGTTTTATAAATCATAAGCAAACAGTATAGTATAGTAATTTCCCTACAGCCCCACATCCCCACATCCCCATATCTATAGTAGAGTCTGTTTGATGAGGAGAGTCACTAATATTACAACATGGTGACTATGTTGTTTACATGGACACATCACTCTTTTCAAACACCCCTGCTTATCGAATTGACTATATTATCCATCTCTTATAGCGTGTTTCAAAAATATCCAAATTTTAAGGGACGTCCATTGCAGAGGTTGCAGAGGTTGCTAACAGCAAATTTATATCTTACATCATTTTTTGAATAGAATTTTATCAAAATGATCATAGATGATAAGTATTTAGAAAGCAATTACAAGATATCCAACTATTCAACATCCAACCTTATCAGATACTTTCGACGTCAACGTGCGGTGCGTACGATTGGACATTAATATTAATAAGAAAGACTGAGTTGGAGCTGCGAGTCGGCGAAGAGGATGAAAAATGAATGCGCCGGCAAGTGCGTCGTAAAAATGGATCGTGAGCGGCGAAGAAAAAACGCCCCGCGCACAATATGGCCGCCGTTGTTCTCCGCTCGCCGGTCGTCGGTCGCCGCATGCCGACCCCAGACCCCCCGACGCTCCATTAACAATCTTTCATTAGTTCCCTCCGCGATGCAGTCCCCGATGCAGCGCAGCACGTCTGCACCTTCATCTCCCTCCTTCTTCATGTGCCTTCCATGTGCCCTCATCATCTTCGTTTTGTTTCCAGTTGCCATCTTACCAAGTGCTTTTCGATCAATGCCTCTTCTCCTCTGCCCTCTGCGATGTGGCGTTTTTTTTTTCCCGTGCGGAGGCCGCATCGGGCCCGGTCGATTAAAGATGCGCGCGAGGAGGGTCACCAACATCGCCGAAGAAATGAGCCGTGTCCGCACAAGGCACAAAGAACCCTGCCGACAACAATCAATGTCGAGCCAATCAGCTAGCGGCTCTCTCCTCACTATTGTTATTTTCATTCCTGTCCTTAGCGTTAGAGTAAGTGAAAATCATTTATCACTTGCAGCAGCAACGTTGTCGCACTTCCAAAAAATTCTTCGCCCTCAAAGGGCTACAAGTCGATAATTGCGCACACGGTCCAGTGTGATGGTCAGGTCGGAAACCGCAAACCACCTCAAAACCCTTTTGCTTTCCACCCGTTTTATGGACACTGTTGTAAACTTTAGAAACTTGTGGGCCTGGGCCCTTTTTGTACTGTAGTGCCAACAATGCGGTCTCTGCCTGGTGAGGAGATTATTAACATTGCGCCGCCGCGCCGGCCGCAAGAAGAGGAGACAATCGCAATCCGTTTTTGACAAATGACTTTTTCAACAGATCTCGCCCCCCTGAGCCTCTCTTGGAGGTGCGCTCGTCAAACGTCCAGGCCCGTCCAGCGTCTTCTCTTCGCGGATGAGGATGAGGATGACAAATGGCTGTTGGGACATTGCGCAGCGGCGCGCCGCTCCGCACAGAATGCCAATGAGACAACGATGGACAAGAGACAAGGACCACCACGCTTGTGGTCTACATGCCCATAACCATTGCTCACAAGAGTCGGTCCAAGACTTATAAGATCAAATGCGACATGTGACCTCAGAGTCTCAGATATAATCCCATCTGCACTATGTAAAGATGTAAACTGTAGTAGTACATCGAGTATATCGACATATCGACTATCGAATAACCAAAATCAAAAATCAAAAATCAAAATGCCATCAGTACTACTCCGTCGTTATCACTAATCTAATGATCTTGATCCGCCATCTAGTAGGATGTCGGAGGCACCTTTATCAAATCATTCGACATTGTCTCACTCTGGCTGTCTGCCATCACTATTACCAACATGAATTAATCATCATCCAATTATACTTTGCATCACAAAAACTTCATCACTGAAAGTTTCTTCGTAAGGTTCTTCTTTAAAAAACTACTAAATGTATGTGCCTATGAGGGGTTTCCAGGATTTTCCGTGTTATATCTTCGAAATATCGCTGATATAGTACCGGGTGTCCCAAGTTAAATTCGAACCTGTTTTGTATATAGAAATGCTGTGAATTCAACTATACTGGGTGCTACACAAATCAGATGTTACAAAAAATAAAATTTTCTTAAATGGAATGCCTTCCAAAAAAAAATCATTTCATTAAAACTAAAAGAGCAAAATGAATATGGCTAGTGCAATTAATTCGCAGAGAGTGTCGCAAATGGAATATGTGTTAACATAGTCAGTTATTTCATTTTTATGCTAACCGCAAAATGCTTCTATAACAAATCAATACTTAAAATTGCGATAAGTCGATTTTTCTAAATGGGATGCCGTAGTCTTCATCTCAAATTCGACTAAAGAATTAAACGTGCTTTCATTTGACATAACAAGTCCTATACCTAAATATGGAAACATTCGTGTTATTTCAAATATTATGCTTTTTACCTTCTGAAAATTTTGCAAAAGTATATCATTCCATTTAAGAAAATATTATTTTGTGTAATATCAGCTTTGTGTAGCACCCAGTATAGTTGAAAATAATTTAAAGTTGTGCGCCTCTCAATCCTACACAATTTTAATTAACATAGTTTTCTTCAAATTCACAATATTTCTATACAAAACAAAGATTCGAATTTAACTTGGAACTAGGGACACCCTGTATATAGCTATAGCAAATTTGCTAGTGTAAACTGGAAGAGCGCGAAGAGACTCGTGCAGTCGTGCGACATCTATGGGCGAATATCTACAGCATCGTGCAGCAATAGCTGGACGTACAGTTTCCCTCCAAACACTGATCACACTTGTTATTCAATTACTTTGAATTCTCGACTCTAGATTCTAGAACATGTTCACATGTGCCCATGTTCAATGTCCATTCAAGAGGTGGCAAATATGACTCAAACACCAAACACGAGACAAACAACCGGCTTTTCTCCTATTCTACAAATACTATTAGATCCGTCCTATACACCACACCATCGCAAGTGTTTGTAGTGTTTACACTGTTTACGTAATACTCGCAAACAAATTCTAACCACTTCCAATACTTTCAAACGCAACAAGTTTAAATAAATTACACAGATAAGTATAAAGTTGTAGAGTTTTGGCATTTGAAAAATGTCCTTTTTACAAGGCCTAAAGTATACCTACTGTTAGGTGATAATTCATAAAACATGTGTTACTTGTTACTATTGTTACAAATGTGTTAACAATGCGAAATTATATGGTACAAAATGCCACAATAAAAATACACTTAACGTAAAATTCTAAATATATACCATATTTAAATACAAAATCATACCATGTGGTGCAAAATATTTACATGTGTAACTAAATTTTTGGAGTGATTTATTTTTTAATATACTGGGTGTTTCAAAACATCGTGTCAATGAGAAGAGCAAAAATTTTCCCTAAACTCACTTCGGATCACCCTGCGAGGTAAAAATTGCACTAGCACAGGAAAATACAAATGCAAACGCCAACAGAAAAATTCCACATTATTCCAGTTAAGGAGGTTAAGTTAAGAAACACACAGAGAAACACCCTGTATGGGAGTCTGCAAATTTAGGACGAGTAGTAGACTGTAAACAACAAGCAACTACTTGTAAGAGGAGTGAGTGATGTGATAAGACCATCACTAATCACTTCGAAACTCAAAATGAGATAATACTCAACGACTCAACCACACTCAACGAACTCAACAAAACGTGCAAATAATTAGAATTATCAACACGCAGATGGCACGTGATATATAAGATTAAACCCTTGATAAAACCGCTTAAGTCTAATAAGCTTACCATTATAAAATACTATAGAGGTAGTACACAGATAACGTGATTTGTAATCCAAAAATCCAACACAACACACGTTTAGGCACACGTTGTGAACATGTTTTAGGTTTTAGGGTTACCAAAAGTATACACCACTGCGAGTTAGATGTCAGACTTGGACAAGTGCGTCATTCGCGGCTCGCTGGCCAACGCGACGAACAATTGATAAACACTGAGTAACTCGAGTTGGGTCTCACAGACTGTGCAAGGAAAATGTAGGCGAGTAAAGCGGTGGCAGCACTGCGCGGCGCGTGACTACAAAGCTTGGTGCTTTGGGCGAATGCACTTGTGATAACAGAGCGAGCTGGCAGCACAGCGTAGAGTGATAACGCGGCGCTCCGTTGCGTCCTGCGTCGCGTCTCGCCGCTTGCCACTCTATCCTTGACTTTCATGCAAATGAAATGCGCCGGTCGACGGTCAACTTTGCTTTTGAGAGAGTCGTCGCAGTGATAACGTTTTCAAAATTCAAACTTTTTCACCACCAAACGTTCCAAAGTTCACTGTTGAATCATTCTTACCGTTGCCGGTGCGCAATAATTTAAAATCACACCAGATTTAGCATTTAATGTGTTTGGTTACTATGGAATTAACAACATTTGCTGCTTTACTGCGTTCCTGGTAGGTTTGGTAACAAGGTCGTTTATTTTGCAAAATGACTGTCTAATAACTAATGTACTAATAACTAATGACAACTCACGTTTGCAACGCGTGGAGAGACGTGGAGAGAGAGGTAGACTGAGAAGTAGGAAGCGTACCCGTCACGAATGCACACGCATTGAATTAAAACATTCGCAGCGAGACGAAAAATATAATCAACAGGTTTTGTTTTAATACATTACGCTGGACACGTTGCGCCATCTAGCGGCAACGACATCAACAGATGCAATACTCTACTTGGTGGCTTCGCCGCTAGGTGGCAACACTCAAGCCAGACTCGTGCGTTGCTCACTTCACCGTCCATTGGTAGATGTCGTTGCGTGTTTTAAAAGTTTCTAAATTGCTTCATCCGTGGGTTTTTTTTTTTTTTGGTTTTGCAATGAAAATACTTGTATAAACACGACCTCAATTATACATTACTGCTGCGCATTGCGATTTCGTGTTTCGAGGGGGATTTGCCATCGCGATAAAAATATTCGGAGACATCTGCGTCCTGACCTACGCGAACGCCCAAAAATAAAACACCTTCACTTGCACTTTGTATGCTTTGCGATGCTTTGTGATGCGTTGTGATGCGAAATCCTAGACTCCTAGACACTAGACGCAAGTCGGCGAGTCAAACTCAAGTTCAAGATCAGATAAACTGTTTGTTCTTGACGCGCGGCGCGAAACAAAACATGCGTCTGGTGTTAAAAATACACTTTGGCTAACAACACTAAGATTTAACATTTTTTTCCCTAATTTAAAACATTTCCACAAGTTATACAAACATTTTTTTTTAAATGAGAATTTCTTGGAATCATAGTATAGGTATTTTATGTTGGTGAAAATATTGCGTTATTTTTTTTCTGTTGATATTTTTTGTTTGTTTATATAAATCAAGTATTTTGTGACTCAGAGAGTTTTGGGTTGAATTTCGATGCCTTTGTACGCGAGACACCGGCGGGTGGGGGGCCGGAGGTCGGCGGTAACATTGGGTTGATGATCCCCCGCCGACTGGCATCGAGCGGCAGCGGTGGCGGCGCTTAACGACCGCCGCCTCCAACCGACGTAAAAGTGCGTCGCAATTTGTCTCGCAACTCGAGAATTTCACTTCTTACATACAATTTGAAAAACACCAAAATAATAACAAAGTATGCAAAACATGGCATACCCTTCAGAAATACATTTAAACACAACAAATAGGTTTCGAGGTTCAAAGAAGGTAAAATTTTCATTTTTTCGTTGAAATTTACGTTTCTATATAGAAGCTTTAGTTTTCAAACTTTGATGATAACTTCCTTAAGGCTGTTGTCTAGTACATATTAAGTTTGTATTTATTTCTATTCTAGATATGTTTATTTAAATTTCAAAACAAATAAGAAAAGTGAATGCTGTTTTTTATTTTCGCCATAAACACATACTTATGAAACTTTAAAAGAGTTTATGAAAAAAAGGTGTATTCTATGCTGCAGATTTTATCCAAGGCTATAACACTAAAACTTTTTATATGACTAGACAACCCCCTTATTTTTAGACAAAAACAAAAATCACAGTTTTTTTTGCAGAAATTTCCATTGTGAAATTTTGATGAACACTAAAATTATCCTTAAATGGCTGAGACTTATTTTCTACGAAATTCCGAATTTCCTCTCGTTGCTCCTATCTTCTCCTCGGCAAACGCCAAGATTTACCTGGGCTGAGTTTCTATTTGCGTTGAGTTTCTCCAAACTCCAACTCAACGCGAGTGCTTCTGGTGTACGAATGAGTAATGAGTAGATTTCATTGTTCGCACAGTCACAGTCGCGCTGACGCAAAAATAAGGTACGTGTAGCTGAGCTTAGCGTAAAATGCAATCGTTGCCCTCTCATTTGCATATGATATTAACATTGTACGCTACCCGTGCTATACAATAATTTTTATTTATCCTCAAACGTAGGCCAATGTCTATGGTGTTGCCTATATCCCATATGAAACTGCAGGCCTATGTTTCCAAGTAAATGTAACGAGTCCAAAAGCGCGGAGCAGAAAAACTAAAAAAGAGATTCGATGATTGCTTCCAAACCACTGGGCCGATTTGTTTTTTCTCTTCGGATTCTCGTTGCTACAAATAATCCGCCTCGCATACATTTACTTGGAAACATAGGCCTACACCAAGTTACTTATAACATTGTTACATGGTGACATGCTATACTATATCACAACATGACATCAGTACCAAGTAAACAAAATGATGTCGCAGAAATGTACCAGCTATATATCAGGTATGTAACAGCGTAATATATCTGGTACGTAATATGGAAAAAATCATGAAAAATATTTCCAAAATAGTTTTTCACGTTGATCATCATTGAAGACATATGACAAAGTTTTTTCTATCTTTCTCTTTCTTTTCTGGCGCTTCTGCCATCCCTTACCTTACATTAGATTAGAAAAGAAAATTATCTAAGGACGACAACCTCGGCACCAAATATTTAACTCTACAATATGATTGCATCAACAACAAAGCATTAATTGAAATGTTCATTAGTTCTCATAAAACAATTCAAAAATATAATGGGTATATAACATATATGTAACTTTGATTATATACATGATATAAGCACATTTTTATGTATCAGATATATATTTTTGAGCGCGGCGATATATCCGTTACATAACATGGTTATATCTCCATGTAATCTAGATGGTATATACCTGGTATATACCCTACCATCTATATGTGTGTTTACTGGGATATCACAGCATGACATCAGTAATAGCAGTCACATACAAAAATGACAATGTCAAAAATGAAATACAACAAATTCCTAGATGTCGATGTTGCTTCACTAGTTACAACAAGTTGTCGTTTGATGCGCAAATTAAGTGTTTTTTTCGCTTTTCGTTTTGTTTGCGCCGGGGCGATTGCGCCACTCGCCGCGAATATTGCACGAGCAATGGCGCAAACGTACACAACATAAAAACACATCACACGTATGAGTCGAACGCCAACGGCCAACTTCTAGCATATTCGAATGGTTCGAATTCGAATTAGGTGGCGTGAGGAGCACGCCGCGACTTTATCTCCTCCAACTACAAATTACGCCGCGCCGTAGGTCTGACTAACTGACTAAATACAATTAGATAATAAGAACTAACCATAACCATTATGATCAAGATAAAAGCCAAACAAGTCAAGTCACATACATGTGTCCATCATAGAAAATTTTTAAAAGAACCCTTCGAAAGAATTTTTTTGTTTTTTCAATTTTTTTGAGGTTAATAATGCGCTTAATGCGCTTCAAACAAAAAACGAACTTAAGTCCAACACTGTCTCCTTCTTCCATTTTAAAATGATGTATTTTTTTGCGGCCAACACGATAATTGCCTTCACTATACAACTACTGTAAACTGTTAAGTTAGGTCACGCGTTTCAAATAGATCCATGACATCCAAAAGTCAAGTCTACCAAATTTTCAAGTTCAGGAAGCGTGAAGCCACATGAAGGTCGAAACAGCTACTTGCATTATATTCTCATGCCACACAACGCACACAACGGGCAACAGCCAAAAGGTCGAGTGGCAAAGAGCCGCGTGTTGTTGCTACAGGCTACACAGGCTAAGAGAGGCCGCAGCAGAAAACGCTAGGACCATAAATGTCACAATAAGTAATTTTAAAATAATAGATTTTGAGGCTGAAAACAGTGCAAACCGTGTCAACTATATCCAGAAACTGATGTGAAGTTGCGAAGAGCCGACAAGCAGTTGAAGAGTTGACAGGCAGAATGTAAAAAAAATCGCCGTTTGCATCGGTGCTTTGAACATTAGCGAGCACTGAAGAACGGAATATTCTACTATTTTAAAATTATTTATTGTGACATTTATGGTCCTAGCGTTTTCTGCTGCGGCCTCCCTAACAGGGCACGAACAAAAATTCAAAAATTTCAAATAACTAATAAAAAAACAAACATAATCATTAATGCGTAGGTACGCGTGAAATATCCAGACTAATTAATAATTTAATAAGTTTACTTACTGCTTAAATTTTAAATTATGAAATATGAATATTATGAATACAAAACGTGCTAATCGGCTAATACTTTCCAGTTTAGTGCAGTCTTCGCTGTCTAGTCAAGTCAAGACAATGTTGATGTTGTTTTGGCAACTTTTCTTATTGTATGTGTAAATTATTTATGCGTTCTTTTTTGCTTTCTGCTTTATTAGCAGCTGATGTACGCGATGATTCACACCCCAGATTCCAAGATGACTAGCAACCAATGACCTTCGACTTGTCCAACAAATTAAGTCACAAAGTCACTTGTTACAATCATGTTTCTTAAAATGGATTATACCAATAAGTATAAGTATACATTGGTTGTCCTCACACATGTCTAATGTTTCTTTGCTATTAATTAGTGTTGATTTGATTTGCATAGAAATGTTTGTATTTCTGCTTTTTCAGACAGATTGCGCATAAACATTTCAGGTAATGAACGCGCACGACCCAACGAGTTTCGCGCATCGTTTAATTACTGAATCGCATCGTTGATTCACAACGGCAAAACACTTAAGGGTGTCGTCTGGACTCGATACTCTGTTTTCTGCTATTGAGTGAGAATAATGAAAAACTAAACATTCACGAATTTATGGGCAGGTCTAGACAACAACCTTAACCACACTTAACCCGTATAAATATTAATTCGCGTCCTAAACATTTTGATTTCTATGTCTATCACACTACACCATAAAAGAGAAATTTGTACATCGACACGTACGCACTTATCAAGGCCTAATAAAGTGGTCATTCCACCAACCAGCCATCATTGAAATTGGCGTGTTCTTAACTGCAATTGCTTTTGTCGTACATACCGAGACATCAAAAACGATTGAATTTACAAAATGCTTTCCTGGTAAACTGCCTAAAAATATTTTTAGCCCACTCTTGGAATATATAACGCCTAGGGAGATAAGTAGATAGTACCATAGCTTCAATACTAGGTGGCGCCACCTCAAACACTACATGAAATGAAGTATAGGTGGCATATCAGACAAATGTACCGTTCTAGTTGAGTCATGGTTTTACATTTACAAAATGTATACCTATACCAGATCTGCAACACCGAGCAAAAGTCTAAAAAAGAGAATCTAAGGCCGACCGTAGCAGAAACGCCAGAACCATAAAAAAAGTCATAATAAGTCATTTTAAAATAGAATTTGAGGCTGAAACATTGCACAGTGCAAGCCGTGAAGAGCGCGCACATCTTTTGAAACATGCCATCAAACAGTTGACGAGTTGACTCTCTCTGGCGAGATGAAAAACTATACAAATTAGAAAAACTTTACAACAGACGTGATCCAACGGTTGCTGGATATAGTCGACACGGCGTGCACTGTTTGCAGCCTCAAAATCTATTATTGTGACATTTTTATGGTTCTAGCGTTTTTGCTACGGTCGGCCTAAGAAAAGATGCTATGAGTGTTGATGCGTTCGGTAAATGTAAATGAGGACAAGGACTTTTCGCATTGGAGTTTGGAGCCGCAGAAAAACCGCCTTCGTGCACAAAACCAAACTGGAGCTTGCTCAGAAATAAAATTACCACTGCGCTAATTTATTGCCCTGTACGAGTCGCGTGTGTTGTGTGCCTTGTGCAGCCATGCGAAATGCGAATTTAATGAGGCTACCGATGTCTTATTTTGGAATGATGCATCACCCAACGGCCTAACACATCATCCACAACCAGTATTATTAATGCTGTTTTCCAATCATTGAAGATTGAAGTGCGCTGACGATCAACGAATAGTAGCACCAGCTGATTAAATTGATGATAGAGACGCACACTTTCACGATCATGATTTCCGCTCACTCACCGAACATACCGTGCGTTTATTTTAAAACAATGCATTGCAATCATATAATCGTTTTAAAATAAACGCTGGGTATGTAAACCCACACACAGTCAAAGTTGTGAAACACTTAGCTACTAAAAATACACTGGGACAGCAGAATTGCAGACAAAGTGATGATGACAAAGAGATGATTTGTTGGGACATGTTGATACTCTTTTGGATGTGAAAGCAAATATTTATTTTGGCGCATTTATTTAAGAATTAAGAAAAATGGTGCATGATATTTTCTTGTGTAAAGTAAGCACCTTGCATTTTCTATTATCTGTAATTAACACTTGCAATTAAAAACTGTGCAACCTGCAACGATTGCACATCTGATCCATGAAATAACAAGGTCATCACATCACACTTCATAAGAATAAGAATCAACTCACAGTATAGTTTGTCACGAAATATGGTTGACTTTCTTTCTGATTTTTGTCGTAGACTTTCCCGGCGTCGAGTTCAAATACTTGGAGTCAAAAGCGACAGCGCATAACTTGCAGGTAATGGACGTTCGCCTCATGCTCTGTTCTATTCCCACCCGTTGAATGTACATATGCCGTGAGGCGAGACTTGGAGTGTCGGCATTCGGGTAATCGAATGTTACCGAGCGCCAGCCAGCGAAACAATGCCAGCAACAGATAACAGACGAAACGACGAAATAGTT
>JARJDQ010004146.1:0-24282 GCA_030264215.1 Geostiba sp. GC000077 | reverse complement strand
TAAAAATTACGAAGTCATCAAAGTTGTAATTTTTAGGTTACAAAATATGCATAATAACAAAATTCTTTTTCGTTCCACAGTAGCTGTTTTAAAAATCAATCTAACCAGAATAATTACATTAAATTTCATATAACCAGAATAATTTTTTTTTGTAAGCTTTGACTTTAATTAATTTGAATTAATTCAATTCAAAGTTTTAAAGTGTAAACCATTCTGGTCAGATGCAATTTAAGAGAAAAATGACTTTGCAGATGTGTTTGATTTTTAAAACAACTACTGTGGAACGAAAAAGAATTTTGTTATTATGCATATTTGTAACCTAAAAATCACAACTTTGATAATCTCGTGTGGCCCCACGAAGAGAATTACAACATTTTTGTATTAACATTTTCAACTCAGAATTAACCAAAGAAAAGCGTCATGTATAGTACTTCCGCCATTTTTAACTCACCCTGTATAAAGCGATGTTTGTAAATCATCTGCTTCGATAAACGCGCTCACTAAAGCTCAGTACATGCAACCCAATTTACACAAAAAGAGGGTGGCATTTTGAAATCTTCAACTTCTGAAAATTTATGAATTGAGCACAAATCCACGTCAACATAAGCATTTATGAGGTACTAAAAATTTAATGGAAGTCCTAAATTCGCACATATATTAACCAACACGTTGGTTTAGAAGTCTAGAAGTCTAGATGTTCTTTTACGAGAGTCTTGAGTCTTGAGCCAACCGCAAATGTTCTCAGCTTCATGTTCCTGCAGAAGTTGCAAAGTCGGTAAAGGTAAACATCACACACAGCGTACAGCACATTTGATATGCATTAGAACAGCTTCCTTCTTTAGTATGCAACTTGCAGCTCAAACAGATTGAAACATCTTGCACAAAGTCGTAACAAAAACAAGTGCTCAAGTGTTCTATTTGCTGTGCGCTGTGTCCTGCTTGTAGTTGTAGATTTACAACTGCATCTGGAACAAATGCGTTCATTTTCGAGTTACTCCAGAAATTAAATTTAGTTATTACTGCCGCGCGTAAACGCAGCCATAATCATTGCAGCAGGATGCTAAGAAAATTATACGTACGTAAACATTTAGCTACAATTAAAACTTTTACACGCTTAAGTTTGTATTTTACTGTACTGTAGTAGGGTCTTGGCGTGTTGGCGTTGAGCCTTGTGCGTTGTTGGGAAATATTCGTCCAACAGTTCTTCGGCCTGCTGCTTGTGCGAATCATGACGGTTTATTTGCGCTTGCTGTTTGTGTTTACACAGCGTTTTGCAGCTTTTGACCGGCTTTCTACCACTTTGAGGCTCTCAAGACTTGGGTGCTTCGATCTAATATTTGCATTTGCCAGTTACTGTCTTTGCGCCGGGTTGCTGCTGCTGCTGGAAGCGCCTAAAAATAACCCTGTGGTCAAACGCAGTGTTTTCAAACCGGCTGCATTCGAAAATTACAGTTTACGTCTTCATTTGTGTGTGAGTGTTGGGTGTGTGTATGCACGCCAAATTTGAAAACTGGGTCGCATGACGATTAACTCCTTTTCGTGTTTGGATGTGGTGAAACTATTTTCATCGCTTTTCGAAAAATCACCGCGGTGTGATGAGCTTTTAGTTTTCCAATTGACCCATGGGAATCATGCACTAGCTTTTGAAAAGCTTCTCAAATGTTGAAAATACAAGTTTCGCAATTTATCCAAGCAGGAAATGATGAATGATTTAAAATGTATTTCCGTCGACATTTTTCTTTAATCTTACATCTCAAAAGAAAAACGTGTTTGACAGTCAACAGCGGTAGAGGAGACGTAGATGTTATGTTGGTTGCCTAACGTTAAGTCTCATACGGAATATTTTTTCTTTGTGCATTCAATGGAACGATCATCAAAGCGTTACTTCCACTTGTTTTGAAGTCTACACATAGAACTACTCTAATATTTATATTCATACTTTAAAATTAATTCAAAAATAAATAATAGATATTCAAATTAATTTCATGCATAATATTTGTTATTGATGTCTTCATAAAATTTCTTTCTTGATTCCAAGTACTTACATACTGGAAGTACCTATACGGTTGCTAAGTTGATTTTAACAACCAACAGTTACATTTCTCTGTATGGTGTATGCTTTCTCCATTTGCCTTCATGGACATGCAGGACGTTCATTATATCGTCCATATTCATTGATTGCATGCGAGCGGTGAACTGTTTAAAGTGTAAACGCTCAAGTTGATTGCGGGTCTCAATAATTACCATCCTCGGCGCTGGTACCTGCAGGCAATCGGCGAATATCGCACGTTTCTCAATGGACTCATATTAATCAATGGCCAATCAGGAGTGAAAATAAAATATGCAGGAAATTTATCAATGTTTATGCTCAAAGCTTAATATAAATATAAGGAAAAGAATTTAATCATAGGATAATAATTAATTTATGTTCTTTTTATGTTTAGCCCGTAACAACACCAAGAATCTTCTCTCTAACAAAGAAGCCAAGGAGAAGAAAAAGGAGATAATCAAAGGTGAGTCAATAATTAATATTTATGAGAACCATCTCAAGATAGAAAATATTGCAAATTGCTCTAGATGAAATTATGTACATGCGATTATGTACGAGGCAATTTGCGGAGCTGTTTTTGTTTGGAAGTTAATCATGCAGAAATTTTAAAATGAAATTTTTATTGACGTCGCTGACGCACTTATATTTTTGCAAAGAATCATTCTCTACGCTACTTGCGCAAAACTCATTAAATCAGGGTGTCGAATTTGTATTTTCTCTCGTACCAGTTAATTTGTGAGTTTTATTGTCAACTACCACTTGCAAGTTGCAACTGATGGCAGCAACTGAAGAACAGAAATTACTTTCTTCGTTTTAGCGCAGCGTCGCTGCGTCAAATAATTAAACGCACATGGCAGCAAATACGCATATGGGCAAGAAAAAGCTTTTGTCGATAATTAATTGAACTAAAGCATAATTAGTTGGCAGCATGTTGCAATTCGCCGCTGAACTACTAAACCAGTCAACGGTTTCACTTTGACTTTTTCACTATACTTTCAATCTGGCTTAATTTCGTTTTTTTCATGATAATATGCGCATACCCAATTTTAAATCGAATCGGTTCCACTCGAATTTTTGATTCAAATTTCGGAAGCGATTGACGTCTCATTGGGCAATTAATATGCGACTTCCTTTTTTTTGGGTTTGTTTCGTTGATTTTTGCCAGGTTTACGCGTTGGCTGTGAAGTGAGAGGATCAGAGGAGAAATGTGATTGTAATATTTGAACACATTGTACTGCATGATGATTGGTGAGCATGTTACATATTTTTGCTCGCCGTATGTAGAGCGCAAAATGGCATGAGTTAGTTTTTTTGCCAATTATCGGATTCGTTTTGAAATTAGCGAATTTATGGTAAACTAGTTTGAGAAAATCGCTGTACAAAATGCCAAAAGCACACAAAAGGAAACTCGAAACGTCGAAACTCTATAACGCGTATTGTATCAACCAAGATCGTGTGTTTTCTCAGAAGAGGTTGTCTTCATTCTCTGTGCCTATTTGTTTTCTATAATGTGCTGTAGACCTATTCTTTCACAACACCGAGATTGTGTGTTTTACTGGTCACGAGTCACGATATAGCAATTTTTGCTATCATAATAAAAATCAACACAGGCAAAAAAGACACCACGCAAAAAATGTAATAACGCAATCCTCAGCGATCAAGTCGTTGACCTTTACCAACGATCTGTCTGCGATGACGGCTATTATTGCATATATTTGACTTCCCGAGACTCGAGTATATTCGGTTGCTGTTCTGCGTCGATACACCTTGTACGCGACTAGGCGTTTTGTTATAATGGCAAACGTAATATCGAGAGAAAAGAAAGTGAAATGCTCTTTTCGGCAGGTCGTTTCACACATTCATTCCGCTCAATTCACAGATTCACACGAAACTAAATCACTGGTTGGGTTTCCGAGCTTTTAACAGCTTCGCGGGCCGCAGACAATGAGAAGAATGTAGGTAGCGTCTGCTCGAAATCGAAGCATCCAATTAATTCACTTTTATTATTTCTTTATTTCATTTCGTTTATTGTGTTAATTCGCTAACAATAGATGAAAGATTCTTCTGCCAGGAACATTGTAATTTGTAAATTCAACCCATTCGAATGAGTTTGATTTGTGAATTTAGAGAAATTAGAAACGTATAAAACAGATGAGCATTGTCGAATTTATTCAATGCATAACAATGCACTCTTGAAATGTAATAATAAAATTTGAAATATGTGGAAATGGAGAATCAGCATTGAATAGGAAACACACACGGAACACTGACGGAAGCGACACTTTGATTCCGAAATTGCTACAAATTGATTGCTGAGCGGTTGCTTAATTGCCTGACGCGCTAATTACTCTTGTGCGTTATATAATTGAATTGATTAAGAAATTAACTGATCATAACGCTAGGCGTTAATTAGATGAGCAGCCGCGTAAAAGCTACGCGATTAGGAAAAGAAAGGTTTGCGTTTAATGGTCTTTTTCCTCTTCGCTAGACTCACGCCGCACGCGCCAACTTTTTTTTGTAATAAATTTTAATATATTAGCGACTAATTACTAGACACGAACTGCGTTTTTTTTTATAGAAGTTTTAAACGTAAACGCATTCAAATTTTAAAACCTTACAAATTATCAAATACTTATGCATAGAAAATCTTGTGTTTCGGTTTGATAATTTTAATAAAATCTTGCTGCATTATAATTTATACCTAGTGACTTTTGGAATAATAATTAATTTTAAATTGTAGTAATCTAATATGTACTGTCGTATGACCGAATACTTTTTCTAAGAATTGCAACAATTGCAATCGATTGAACTCTCTGAAGCCAGTTGTTAGTGGCAAATACAAATAATATGTATCGATTTTCGTTTTCACGTGCAACATGGGGGACATATTACAGGGACAGCATTACAATTTCTATAAATATAAATGAAATGCAGTTCACTTTCACATTACCATCCCACATGGCACGTGCGCACAACAATATCGAACAGCATCGTTCCTGTATTTTATATTTTTGCTTGGCACACGTCTTGTATTTGTTTTATTGCGTCAGTGTGGGGCGCGTTAAAATTATTAGCTTCTTGATTTTATGGGAGTTTAATGAATGTTGCTGCAAGATGGCGGAAATGCTAATTACTGTACCAAGTTGGTTTCATATTTTTTTGCCAAACCTTATTGCACATTTGGTGTTGAGGAAAGTTTTAGTTTGTTGAGTTTAAATAATTATTAGGAACCCATCAAACTTTGAGCCAATTGACAAAAACCTACTAAAATCGATAGTGTAATTTTTTAAATATTTTTAGTGAAGAAGGCACATCTTTAAAAAAATTGTATTTAAGTTTTTGAGAATCTCATCAGCAAAAATTCAAACCTTAATAATTTTTTACGGGCTTTAAAAAATCGGGAAAAATTCTGTCATAACAAAACCATGCTAATTCATAAAATTAAAATTATTGCATTGTGTGGTAAAAATGAGTTAAAAATAGTCTTGGGTCTAGATGACACCCTTAAAAGATCGGGCGTGGTATTTGCTGATTGCATTGTATACGATTGGCGATATTGGCGATAAACTAATTGACCTGCCTGGCTAGTGGCTATAGGAGTCCGTCCTATTTGGCAACTCGAGCGAAATGAAATGCAGCAAGCTCAGCATGGCGATAAGCTCTTCGCCACACGAACCAAATTGATTACCAACGCTTGTTGGCCGTTAGCAGCCTCGGCTAACGAACACCGCGGCCGCAATTAAAGGCAAAAAGAACAAACTGTTGTTGCTGTTTGTTGTTGCTAGATTGCTAGTACACGGTGCTTGTTGCTAATGGACATAAATGCGTTTTCATAGTTTTCGCTCGTTCGCATCGCGGATTCGATCCAAAAAGTGGGAGTCTTTTGTAGAAAGTCGCTCAACGCATCGCGGCGTCGTCCCATACTACTTACTACGCTAACCAGCGGTGTGCGCCGCTCGGAAATTTCATTGCGACGCCGGCAATCATTGCAGTCAATTGCTCGCAGTGTGTTGGTTCGTACGGAAGCACGCCGCCAAAGAAAGTACCTACATGTGTCACAACCTCACAACCAATCGGATTTCGGACATTTCCCGGTGACGCGCCGTACTGAACCTTTGTGTGCGTCGAATTCAAACGGATTTTACGATTCCCCGAAGGGACTTTATAATAATGGGTGTCAAAGGCAAGAAGCACAAGTTCTCCACGTCAGAGCTGGATTTATTCACCAAAGAGACCGAACGCATTAAAAACAAGACTTACATTTGGACCGCTATCAAATTGCCCAGCAAGAGAGCCAAAGGTAATTACTCGAAAAGTTAACAAATCTTTTGATATCGTAATTCACGATCGAAATTGTAAACTTGAAGCTTTAATTAATATCTTCACATTTACGAAAGCAGAATACAAGAACGTATATTACACTATAACTATGAATGATTATAGTAATTAATATTGGTTGATTATTTAATTCAAGTTTTAATTATGAATTGAATAATACAAAGAAGTTTGTTGCCACATTATAAGGGTTTCTTTTTGCAAGCGGCGTTATTTAATTTCCTCGTTCGATGATTTCGTAACCAGAGCGTTGTGCATCAAAAATTGCAATCTGCGATGAGCATGCGCATCAAGCTTGCGAAAGAAAAAAAAAATTACCGTATAACGCGCCTTTCTTTTTAATTCCAGCGAAACTTTGCATTCTTATCTTGTGCAGAAAAGAAATATAAGTGGCTGCTGTGCGCTTGCGAAGTCGAGCATAAATTGAATTAATGAATTGAAAATCAGTTGGATTTTATGGCCTTTTCTTCTCTCATGATGACTTAAGTGGCGTGGCTTTACGGCGCTTGCAAGATTAATGAAGATGTCGACGCATCGAATCGGCTCGAGTGTGTGTGTGCTACTTCTCCTTCGCGACTTAATTACCCCAATTTGCACTTTTATCTTGCTGCCATGATTTTCTCGGCGTTGAGGTAGGATTCGCGCCTGCGTTCTATTCCTTGCAGCTCCGTATTTAATGGTAAATTTATGTAAACGTGTCAGGCGATTTTCCTCACTTCTTCGATGGTGTTTTCGTGATCGTGTGCCACCTGCGTTTGCTTAATGAAGAGATTTACTCGCGCGATGAGTTGCTGCTTATTTTTGCACGGTTAGCAGCTTTTCGCGTTTTTCTCGCGCTTGTCAAAGAAGCCATGACGTTTTAACGCGTGTTTAATTAAAAGTCGTCTTGCACTTGAATATTAGATGAGCTGGTGAATAATTGAAACGATATAGTAACCTACTGAACTCACCCACATGTCACATTGACGACTAATGGAGAGTGGACAATCTCATTTTGGGCGCTGATCGTCTGATCCATCTTTCATCAAATTATGCCAAGCCAAAAATCCTTGGTACACTTTGCGTGTGCACTCTGTTCGATTGATTTGCCCCATTTGTCCATTCTTAGCTCTTCGACAGAAAATTACCTAATAACCTAACCACCTAACGCAACATGCACTAACGCTTTTCGTGGTTGGGTCTTCGGTTATTGAATTCATGTTGTAATCCTTACACTTACGCACTCCTCCAGATGTGGAATAAAATTATAGTGTTCCTTGTAAAAAGAGCGAATTTAAAACGCATTTCTAATTAGTGGTTCGCTTCATGATTTTGCGCGGCCCGCTGAATATTGCAAAACGAAAAATTTCTATTGTGAATTGTTTGGCAAATTTTGGAGTGTGTAAAAAGAATACGGAGCAAATTAAGGTTTTATTTTGGAGCACATGTTTTGCGTTTTCATTCGTTCTCAATTCTTTCATTCTTGATTTATTAGAACATAAAGACGCATATGGTCATATACTCATAAACTATAGTGGGAAAATGTGAGTGAGACACTTTTAATCATCTTTTAAGGCTGCGAGCACATCCATCATCACGCACATTTGAAATCGTTTATCTCCACACAGCAACACATGAATGCAACGCCATTAAAAGTAAATTGAACTAAAAGTATATTAATCCATTACAACATGTACTCATCTCAGCATCTTCGCATGCCTGTCACACACACAGTAAGTTGCATCGCAGTTTGAATTTAATTATACATGGGATGACAAACGACCGCAATTATTACACTTTATAAATTATCGCTAGATGTTGGCACGCTTGAATGATTCGAGCGAGCGAAGAGTATTTATCGGATTTGCGGTGCTCCCGGTGTGCCTGTGCCTGCTCCTACTTAAGTATGTGGGGATTACTTTTGCTGAGAGCATTTAGCGCTAAGGCCGCTAAGCCTTGTTGATTGCACAGTGGACTTTCATAAACATTCTACCTGGAGTAATCCAGAGTAATGATAGGTCGAGTGAGTGAGTAATTTAAATCTGACTTGTAATAACATTAGGATTTACAAAAAATCTGTTTGTGCAAATTTGCGCTGGAACAGGTAGACACTTTCTTTTAAAATTGTTGGAAATTTCACTTGAACCGGCCCGGCCGATTTTAGATTTGGGAAAACCCAGCTCCCAGCATAAAAGTTACCTGCTGATTACTCTGTGGGGACTGGGGAGACTTTTATGATAAGCATGTGCTTTTCATTCCCATTATCATACGGCAATGACTTAAATCTTCCATATACGATATTAGGATCGGCTTGAAAAGCGTAAGACAATATCGACGTTATTCACGTTATCTTTTTGTGCACTTTACCATGCGTAGGCCGATGGCTCGTAAAAGTTTTACGGCGTCCCCTAGGACACGTTATATATTCTCAGAGAGAAAACTGTGATTTATTGTTGCAACATGAGTAAAATTGCGAAACGGAAGGACTTTTAATTTTTTTTTTGCTTGTTCAATTTACATTTTATGGCTGTTGCTAAAAGAAATACTTGCCTTTTGAGGCGTACTTCAAACCTTCAAGTGCGCCTGAAGTTTGCGTTTCTAGTGTATTAAATTGCTCAACTTTTAATGTGATATGCCGGGCTGGTCTCTTGCGATATGGTTCCGCTTTTCGCCACTTTGAAATGACACACGAGCGCCGTTGTTAAAGTCTCATAAAGTGGCTATCGACACCAACAATCAGCAAATTAAGCGAATGCATGCCGCAGCGTATACACAAGTCAACGACATTAAACGCATCTAATCGCTTCATCTATCTCTGGCTGGGGCACGCACCGCTTCTTGGAGAATTACCCTCAAGAATTATTCATCAAAACACAAAGTTGGAAATTGGAATTAATAAAAACACGCATAAAAATGTGTTGGGGGGGGAAAATTCCCCTTCATTGGAATTCCGGATATTTTAAATGAATTTCCTTGCTGACAGGTATGCCAATGCTAAATAGTTTCTCATGTGCTCATTTTTAATTAAACGCATTCGAAAGTGTCTATTTATAAGAAGCCCGTGCATTCATTGTGCTCGGATTGCAGCGCGATGAAAGAAAGAGCAGAGAGCACAATGAAGAAAAGATGCTGTGCGAAATACTGCTCCATCACACAGCCACAGCGACAGCATATAATTACGCAATAATTAAAAGTGAAGTCGTCGGCACAGCTCTTCATCATATAAAGTTGAATGAAACTAAACGCACTTCACTCAGCTTTAACATTAATATTTGTTGAAGCAGTCTTTGGAAGAGACGAAGATATACACTATACAGTGAAAGAGAATGGATGTCAGATTTTATTTCACTCGGTGATTACTAACATTACTGTTAATTAATAATGATATTTAAACATGACTTTGGCATTCGCCGGTGTGTTTGCATGCTGCGCTTCGCATTCGCAACAACTGCTGTCATTGGCTTGTTAGTAACTAGCACATAAATCGCTTTATTATTGCGGTTTTCAATTTGCAATTAAGGCTTTTGAGTTTGAATTGAATCGTGAAAGGTGTTTTTATGCGACTTTTTGCATACTGTTGCCAATGCACTTGGTGATCCGAAAGTACATTCGTTTGGAAATGTGCGACCTTTACTATTGATATTGAGTACTGAGTATTGAATATTGATACATGATATACCTCTTGCGAACGAATGCATTATTCATCAAACATCATATTTCTTATGTTGCAATCTTACAATCGCTTGTTACTCGGTTTTGAACGATTTATTAATTTCAATCATGTTGAATTTAGCATACAGGGTGGACTAAAATTGGAGGAAAAACGGCAAGTAACTTGGAAGTTTATGTCAAAACAGCATTTCTTTTTTGTTAGTGTTATTATTATTATAAATTTTAAAAATTTAAATGAAATAAATAAAAAAAAAAAAACAAATCCATAGCGGGATGGAAATTATTATTATAATAACAATTTATTCTTTACAAAAATCCCTCAAGTTCAAAAATACGCCTTTAAAACGTCTATAAAAGAAACATGTATCTTATGTAAAAGTCCGCTGGTAGCGAGCGCTTTTAACTAATATTTATACTGACATGATTCTCCATTACTCTATGATGTTCTTCAAAAAATGAAGTATTTTCTATGGGTGTTATTGGTGGTTTATTTGACTTTTAAATTAACGCATATACCTAACCGGCTGTTTTTTATGTCCAAATTCTAAATTCAGCCAGCACTCTTTCGTTTTGCGCACTTGGGAATTGCGTCTGCGGGTTTGGATGGTCCCGAGCACTGTGTGCACAACTGCCACAACTGTGTGCGTGGCCAGTTGGCTATTGAGCGCTCGTGGGAAAACAACAGGCCCGTGCGTGGTGCACTTAGAAACGGTTTTCGCGAGCGGCGAGCGTATTCATGCGTCCTCGCGTCCGCTTACATAAAAAAAGGGAACGCCCGCGAGGAGCGAGCGGAACGGCTTGCCGAGTTTTCCGGCCGTCGCGAGTCGCGAACGGCGAACATCCGTTGTTTAGTTGATTTTTGCCTAGGGGTTTCAAATATAGCCGCCCCGTTCAAAACATTCATTTATAAACTTATTGCTCTGCAGAGAAAGAATCTAAAAACATACATTGGCATAAAAGAATATACAGGGTGTAAATCTTTAAAGTATACATTTGACCTGTTACATCAATCTAAAGTGTCAGACGTCAGTCAGTCATTGTAGGTTATAGTCGTGGGAGAAAAGAAATTGTGGATTGTCATTTGAGCGATTTGGCGATGAATACGAACAAAATGAGTTGTGTCATTAGAATGATCAAAAAGTTCTAAATGAAAAGTAAAGTGATCTACACATGCTGCTCAAGCGGGACATTTGTATACTTTTAAGATGAATACCCTGTACATTCCGCTTATCGAATCACGCCCGGACAGAAGAGCATGCGTGATGCGTGTTGTGCGGTAGGTATACGTGCGTTGCATATTGGCGATTTGAAAATGCAAATTACGCGCCGCTCGCCACGCGATTATAATTTTCCACGCATTGCCATTCGATAACGGTTTGGCGCAAACTTCTGTTAGCGCTCCGGTAGCACGCGTCTGACGCCCGGATGGTCGGCGGAGTGTTTACCTTCTGTTTCTGGCGATGCGACGCGAAAAGCGCGGCCGCTTTCCGTTGATATCAAACGGTTTGGTCGTTTGGTGCATTTAAGTGCGATATTCAATTGGATCGCAATGCGGTGCGAATTGTCGGCCCGTCTGTCGTGTGCCGTTGCGACAATGTAATTGCGAGCGTGATTATTGAAAGAACACAATTACTGCCTGCATGCGGTAATTGAAGTGCTCTGTGATTAAAAAGTACAACAATGGTGACTGCCACTTGCGTTCGGAATAATGATTGTTGAAGAAGTCAAAGGTACTTATTTTATTTTCATCATTAAGACAGCTAGCTCATAGTTTTAACATTTCCTTTAGCATTTCATTTTATTCAAATATTTCATCAACTGACTTTTTGTTGGGTGTAAGAACGAAATGTTTACGTAATCACAAATCAGCCAGTCTCGTCTCTCGAGCGACATTGAAATCAAAAATAGCTTCAGTAGGCTACAGGTCTATGTTTACCAACCAAACTAGTGACACAGGCAGAGGCACATAAAAAGTTACTGTCGAGCCGGAAGGCAAATTTTAATTCAGAGTCGCGTCCGTCGTCACGACTCGACTCATGCAGACACAATTAGTGCTTTATTAATTTCATTAACACCATAGACAGAGCGTGTGCGGAGGAGCACGAAGCACGATGAAAGTTGAACTCTCAACTATCACCTTCCAAACCTACGAAATTAACACTCTCCGTGGGCAACTTTAATAGCACATTTCTAAAGTATTTGCGCACGCAAGGATAATTATTGTTCGTAATCGCAATGTTTTTTCTTTTTCTAAATTATTATCATTCATATTCATCCATTACACATTTAAAAATTTTAAATAAAATTTTCAATATTTACAAGTTTAAAAAAATAGATTCACCATCTGCTTCTTGTACATCTAATTTCACAAATACTAGGCACTGAAAATTTTCCCGTTGCTTATTCACGACGCGCGTCTTTTGCACACGTTGTGTGCTTCCTTCTCATTCTCGCAGCGTGCGTTCATAATTTTCTTTTCACTGGTTGTTCTGCAATTTGCTTAAAGAGTCGTGAATTATTAAACATGATAAAGACATGAAATTATCAACAATTGTATTGTGTCCCGATGAGACTCGGTTTAATTGAACGTTACTTTGGCGCTGCTTCGATGTGAAAATTGAAGCGAAAACGACGATTTCCGTGAAGCTTGCTACTAATTTATCATTTTATTTTCATTTCTTGCTGCGATTACGCTTGGTTGCGTTCTGCGCACGAGTCGCATGAGTCGATGCTAGGAGGAAAAATCCCGCTTTTGAAGTTTTCAGCATATGGTCGAGTTAATAAAAATAAATCAAAGCAAAATGACAATTTCGAAAGTCATCATTTCACATTTCACAGGGAAATTGAATTTTGAATTATTAAACAGTTTGCTTGTTTGCTAGCTTCAGAAAGTCTGGCTTTGTTTATAAGTTGGTGTGGATTGCGATACTAAGATGTGCCTGTCGACACTAGTGATGGTCTGTTCTCTGATCGTTGCGCAGGGCGGATATCCTGAAAAATAATGCATGAATCGTTCTTAAAGCTCTCACTACATGCATAAACGAACGACAAAAAAGTTTTAAGGAACGGATGGAAATTCAACACATAACCTCTTCGGTTCACCTGATCCTGCTGTATTCTATATATAAGAAAACAATTTCTATTTAGCCATACATGCCTCATGTTTTACACAGCGAATCTGCAATTACATCCGCGAGATCCATGTAATTAACAAATTTTCAAAAATACTTAACTATGAGGAACATGTTTATTCTATTACCATATAAGTGCATGTTTTTTTATTGGTTTTATTCATGCGTTTCAAAGAAAGTATATGCTTTTAAAATAACTGCATTCAAGGCGTGAAAGTTTACTTCTTCTATTATATTTGGCATCAATCTGCTATCAATTGGATTCAAGCCCCAAATAAGGTGCCGAATCACTCGGAACAACTTCCTATAAGCTTGTGCTCTGATTGTCGCACTTCTCCCTCGATGAAGTTGAATTAGACGCCTTATGGTGGCGATCTGATGAAGATGTAGAAGAGTAGAAGAGAACGTTGTTTAGCCAGCTTTTGCCTCTCGTGATTAGTTTTAATTATGCAAATGGTTATAAATTAAATGCAACCATCTATTGTTTCAGAAAATGGACGGGCCACAGTGAAAGGGGGCCTTGTGCAGACCACCGGCAACCGACCCCAATTGCAGCAGCAACAGCAGCAGCGGGCGGCGGCGATTATCAAGCAGCAGTTGCCGACACCACGCACCGCTGAGGCACTCGCCGTCCTCGTGCAGCATTTGGTCTTTAATGTAAGTAGATTATAATGTAGACCTTGAACCTAGAGTACCTAGAATCTATACCAATCTAAATCGTTTGTTGTAAAATTTGTGTTTCCCCATTGCGACTACTTAATGCCTTTTCTTCATGCACAATTCCCACAAAGGACATAACGTCACAGTTCACAATGTCACGGACACTTGTGCTTACCTGGGGACCGTCGGTGGAAGCATGCGCGCCAAGAATCCACTCTTGTAAATAACGGTCGTTGTGCGAATGCCCGCTTTTGCCGCATGGTCACCACATTACGTTACGTGAGATGCCTTCAATTGTTTGTGGTTCGTCTTTGATTCAGTCCTGCCTCTTGCGTTTCATTTCTCCGTCTTTCTATGGAAATTAGTGGGTTTGACGGACGACGTGTTGGTGTTGGTTTATGAGGAGAATTGAAAGACTTTCGCTGTTTCGAAATCGGAAAGAAGTCCCTGGCTATAAAATCGTAACGTTCTGCTGGGCTGCACTTGCCTCTTTAAGTTGTTGAATATTTGCATTCTTAAGTAGCCTGTTAATTAGTGTTATATGACCAGCGATGAGGATCGAGGAAAATGGCGTTGTGCACTGTAAGAACATACCTTCGTCGTGGTGCTCGCTCCACGAAATGTACAAGTATAATCACAACACAACAATAATAGCTCGATAGCTGATAGCATTGCGATATATGCGCATATTCAATGTACTTCAGATTTAGGCTGGATTGTTTGATAAATATGGTACCGTTGTATTCTTGTATTCAATTGTTTCAACATACAGTTTAAAATGTTCAACTAATTGAATGCTCACCGTGTCCGTACATAATACATTACCGAAGAATGACTTAGGTACATTTTACGATTTTTCACATTACTTATATCTTTTGTTTTCTCAATTGTTTGTAGCTTGGAAGTAACTACTTTTTCCAGATAGGCACTAGAGCACTAGAGGCCAAACAACAGAATGACAATGTTAGAAGTGCTTCGCTTTTAGGTTATTAATCACATTGTTGTCCTAATCTTCGGAATAATAGAATTAGTTCAGAAAATTTCGTGGCCAGAAGCCGTTATATTGCTGGGGTGCAACCCTAAAATGAACAATAATATTTATGACTTTATGAGATTTTCACTTTTGTTGCTAATCTGGGAGGTTGGAGATTATGCTAATCTCGAACGTTGGGCAAAAACAACTTCAGGGTTCGTGAGGTAGCACTCATTCAGGAATATTTGTGCATGGATCTTTGCAATCCTTCAACCCTTACCTCCAGGGTGTCGTGGCGCTAAAACAACCACAACAATTTCCACATAAATAGTGGGTGTTGCTTGGGAAAGGCCAGTCACAACTCTTCCACCAAACACGTCAGTACGTCACTAACCAGAAGTAGGCGATCTAGTCATTTTAGTATTATTTGTTAACTTATAAAGTTTTTCGCTCAAAAATGGGGTTTGGGAAGAAAACGAACAGATTCAAGCGAATTGCGGAGAGCGTAAGTTACTTTTATTTGGAAATGTACAAGAGGGGAATATTTGTCACAAAGGCTATTAAATAGTGGTTGTCCAGGATGTGGTTCGCAAATTTGTATGGCAATTTAGAGGATTTGTGCTAATGACAGGTTTTTTTCCCATGCAGTTGGAGGCATTCAAGAACCCTGGTCTGCGAAAGGAGACGGAAAAGGCCAAGTTCGAAGCCGAAGAAGCACGAATGGCGTACGGATTGCTAGAGGAGTCTTTTGGGCAAGAGAAGCAACGGCATTCAAATGTCATCCAGGAAGAGCGAAGCAAGTACCGAACTGAAATTGCACACCTGATTGAGAAACACCGGAACGAGATTATTGAATGTATGTATACATTTTTCTTGAAAGAACTAAATAGGAATTAACGTTATCGAACACCAGTAGTTTTGTTTTATTTACATATTCTTGTTGTTCCTAGTGAATAACGAACACCAACAAGCTTTAAATCAAATCGAGGAGGAAAGGAACACCATGAAGAGCAATCTGATATCACAAAATGAAGTTCAAATGCGTAACATCAAGTCCGAGTTTGAGAAGTTGCAGAAAACTCACAAAGAATCGCTAGATATTCTCAGCGAAGAGAACGATGCCATCAGAGAAGAAATTGATGACAAAAATGAGAAAATAAAATGCCTGGAGCACTTCAAGCACGAGAGTGAGAAGTTACGACACGACTATGAATCAAAAGAAATCAAACTTCAAGAGGCGTTCGTAGAAATTGCTCGATTGCAAGAGGAGAAGGAAGCATGGTTTGCACAGCGAGGCGATGGAGACACATCTTTTCAGGAAGTCCAATCACTGCGTGCTGTTTTGGATCTAAAACAAGGTGAGATCTCTGAACTGCGTAAAACTTTGGCGGAGGCAGCGCACAAGGCTGATCAACTCCCCGGCGCCGAGGAGAAGGTCGCCCTGCTGACGGCGAAATGCGAAGACCTACACCACCAGCTGGAGCGCAAGAACGAATGCGAATTGTCACTGTATAATGAGAACAAGAAGCTCAACGAGTCGATCAAGGAGGAGATGAATCAACGACAACGATTGCGGCAGCACAATGAAGAGCTGCAGTGGCGTCTGCAACAAAACAAGGAGGTATTTAAGGTGCTCGAGGGCGCTGATCAAGCCGCGTTCACGCGTTCGATGATTAGCTCCAGCTTCAATGAGCGACACAATACCAGCACGCCGAAGCATCCGAACTTTGAGCGCGCGCTGTCGTTCCGCGAACGCAAGTTGAGCACGATGAGCAACACGAGCAGGAAGTCGAGGAGTTCGCTGGAGGCGGACCTCGACGATATTTCTCCTCCATCTTCACCGAAAGTGAAGGGCGTCGTCGAGAAATCGGATTCGGTCAGTTATGTGCTGGAGATGGACGAGAGCCCCGAGACGGTCGCCTCGCGTATTGTCAGACGCAGCTTCCGCAATGCCACGCCGCCGAAGAATACGCCGACAAAGTCGCCCGCCAACAAGCGGCCACGCAAGAATAGTCTAATGACGAGTTCATCGGCGAGCAGCATCCCTACGAACAAGGACGACGTATGCCCGTCGTCTCGACCCACCTCGGCACGGACGGATGTGACGCAGGAGTTTGAATGGGGACCAGTGGTTGTCAGCTCTCCTTACAATAAGTACTGCATCGGCGACTACGAGGAGGAGGACTTGCTCGACCTGCGATTGCCGGAACTGCCCAGTGAGATTGGACGCAAGCACGGTAACACGCTGCCGGTGCCCAAGCACCTGGCGGGCGAGGCCATGATCTCTGAGAGCAACTCCGAGGACGAGAGCTCGTCGAGCTCATCTAGCGGGCAATTGTGAGACGAACTGTTAGGGTTTTGAAGCCCGCGGCTGCTGTTTTAATTTTACACTGTTTTTATTACGTCGTTTTAAGTAAGGTTGGGGAAAACGATTATACCTTTTATTTAAACATTTTAACGAATAAATGCTATTGTTACATCACTTCTAACACACACTCTATTGTAAATACGTGTAAAGAATACGTTAACATGTTAGAAAGTTTAAGTCGTCACTGCAAAGCGCGCGTGTGCGTAGTGAGTTTTAGCAAAAACACTGGAAACATTTGTACGTTTTGCTAAAATGCACTGTTTGCCGAATTCCCTGCAATCGATTACCATTAAATTAATTGTGATAAAACGATAATCGATTGAAATGGGGCAGAAACTATTAAAGAATGAATATGAAACGTGAAAATGAAAGGGGGCCGATATAATATTTGATATTATGTTGTCTACTTTCATTTTCAACCAATTTCAGCTTCATATTTCAGTATTAAACATAGATAAGGTAGCGAATACGAATCTTTGTGCAATTGTTTGTTAAATAGGCTGCTTGAAGAATGTGTTTGAAGTATGAAAAAGTAATAATTTTTACCTATATGATTCATTGAGTATCAAGAAATACCTATGTATGTAAAAGAAAGCAAACAGATATTTATGAGATGTTAGGACCAAAATCTTAGATTTATCTATATTGTCACGACCCCTCCCTATTTAATACATGCTACTGACACAAACGTTCAACTCACAGTTGCGACAACCTTAACGCGATCGTGGGGCGATATGATTTGTGGTAATATCTATTAATATTGTTTCATTGTTGGTCAAATTGTATATTATAATGAGATGAAACGATGTTAATGATCTTATTCAAACTGATTTATAAATACCTATAGGAATGAAAGTATTGAAGATTATATTAATTACTGCATATTTGATGAAAATATAAAATATATAAAATATGATTGATTTCGTTATTTTTCAAAACATCAATTTAGACCGGGTGCCAGTAACATGCTTTTTGGCCGTGATTTGCTCCAGTATACCTCGTGGGGCAAAATTATTTAGCCGTATCTTTTTAGTGCAACACTCTGTATACTTGAAAATATTATAGTTTAATTTTGAACAACTTTTGATTAATGGTTTTTAGAAATTAACAGTTTTTCTACCCAAAATCGAAGCTGGGACACCCTGTATAGGAAGGCATGATTCATTTATATATAGCTTATTATCGTCACAATATCCAATCACGGCCAAAAATCTGTTACAATAGCGTCCGGTCGAATTATCTACATTTTTCGCGAGTGGATTTTGTCGCCGCAGGTGCACTTTTATTTTGTTGATGATATTTAAAAACGTTACCTTTCCTTGGCACCTGTGGGCTGTAAGAGCAACCTTTGCAAGGCAAACCGCTATGGATGACCAGCCAGCATCCATTATCTGGTTCACCTTATCAATCAAGTACAGCGATAAAGCGACCTCCTCCAGACTTGGGTTAAAAAGCGAGTTCATGCGACAGTCGTTGCTTGTTCGCGATAAAAACCACTAGCTTTGTGATCACTGCAAATTACGCACGTTATTATCACAATGTTTGCTGTGATAACATGGTGCGAATATTTAATACTGACCTTCTCCTTCCTAACGATAATATGTCTACGAAATTTGCTTGTTGTGGAACCGACCCCCATTTTTAATATCTATCGCCTGCCTGGTCAATTCTACTGGCTGAAAGTATTATTTATTTACATTGCTTTAAAGCTGAAAACGGTAAGTTTGAAATTGAGAATTTAAATTTTATCACAGTACAGTCTTAGGAGTTTCGTTTGAATTTTGAATTGTTTGCAGTTGAAGAAAGTCGCCCTCAATTATGACGATATCGATAGACAGCAAATACTTGCAGACAACGATAAGCCGATCGACGCCGTCTACTTCAATGGCGCGAACGCCAAGAACGACGCCTTAATCGTCGGAATGGCGCGCAGAAAGGCGCCTCTCATTGACGGCTTCCTTCTGCTGCGATTGTCTACATTTAAATCTGGCGTATTGCAATCGTTAAAACTACCTGAAACGGCGCTCACTCAGATTGACTCCGAATCAGGGTACAGCGCCGAGGGAATTTCCCTTAAGCCGTTGGTGGCGAAAACGAAATGGGAGCTAAAGTACGATGGGCAAATGCGCGATGTCGGTGGCAAACTTCACACTGTGAAAGTCAACGCGCAGTGGACATCAGATAAGGAATGCTTCAATTTCGATCATGACATGGATCCTTACTTAATGGCGACCTCCATTGCCAAAGAATGTTGGAGCAAAGACTATTTCAATTTAGTGAAGAAGTACGATTCAAATTTGCTTATCATAACAAATTGAACTTGAACTTATGATTTTTCTAGCATTCATCAATCGCATTACGAACAACCCGGGGACATTAACGGCACAGCCATAATTGACGGAATTGAACATCCAGTCAATCTTAAGGGCATACGAGATCACAGCTTTGGCAATCACAGAGATTGGCGGTACTTTCACCGATACATTCTGCATTTCTGCAATTTGGAGAATGGCGATCAAATGAACATTGGCATGGTTTCGATGCCACTTGCATTTTCACTGTAAGTCTTGATCTTAAACTTGATTTTGGTGCTTCAAATGCAGACAGAAATTATTATTGTTTACAGAATATACATTGGCTATTACTATAATGCAGCCAAAAATAAACTGTATGCCCTTCAAGCATGCGACTTCCAGTTTTACCAACATGGCGAAAACGGCGTGCCTCCCGTGGATTATGCGTTTCGGTTCAAGGCAGGTATGTTGAAACTCGTCTGCGCGTACGACAAGTTCTACTCAATTTTATTGCATTTTAAGGAGATCAAGAGTATATCATGGAAGTTGAAGCAATTGAAAGCAGTGAACTCTACATAAGCAAGGATTGCGAAGCAAAACTTATAGAGTCGTACAGTAATTTCAAAGTGAATGGAGTAAAGGGTTGGGGGCACGTGGAGCTGCAGTATAAGAACGTTGCTGGCAAATCTGCTCTAAAGGCTTAATATAAAATCATTATACCTTAACTTAACAATAATAAGCTTTATTAATAAATGCATTTTCAATTTAATTAAATATTTTTAAATTCTCGAAAGAAAATTAAACAATTTTGCACTTACCTTATAAAGATACTGAATTAATTATAGAAACGCATCAATGGGTTTCCTAACAAACCTAATAATTAATAAAAAATAATATTCTTTAAAATCCTAAGAATGGTATAAAATTTTGCAATCAAATTTAGAAAATGGCCACTAATAATAATTAATTTTAAAGTGGGAATGGGAAATAATAAAACACTGAATTAGTGTTGTTTTTCTTCTTTAGGAAACAAATCAAATACTTTTACATCAAATATATAGTACTCGCCATCAACACACACAAAATTTACTCCTGAACCACTGAAACCACAAAAACACACTTATTAGAACCTGTTCATGTCGACAAATTATTAATTACAAATACCAACCTATTATCAGGCAGCTGTTTGACTGTAATCATTATTGAACAGTCCCTTGCAATTTTAGATAAGTAGTGTTTACTAAGACAACTCATAGTACTTAAGAATTTACATCTTGAACATAGAGTGTACTTATCTTCAGAGTCAGTATTTGCAGTTGCGGAGAGAAGAGACTCAACATATCCACGATCGTTTGTAATTGGTGGCGTTTTGGAATTATCTAATTGTTGAAGGCTTTTAATTCGATCCAAAACAGAGAACGAAGTTCCTTCGCACATTGAACAAGAGTGTACATCTTTGAATTTGGTACGGAGGATTTCAACAACAACATTGACAAATGTTAATAGTTTGTTTTGACCAGACCAATGCTCTAAATGAACGTCCACTTCCTTTAAATCATGTTTATCTGAATAAATTAATTTTGAATTTTTATATATTTGAATATTGTTTTGAGGATTTTCCAGAAGCCATTGCATGGCTTCTTTCATTTGCGATATGTTCCTAAAATCATTAACTCATTGTGTCTAGTTGATCCTGGTCAAAGAAAACGGTTTAATATGTAGAGACTTACCCAGAATATAAGTGTCGTGGACAGTACTTTGATATACGTTGAATTCTCCCAGACTTTAATTTATCGGCCTGTTTGAAACAAAAGGAGCATTGATTGTCCAGAGCGATTCCACATTTCGGCTTAATTTCACATGATATTTTCGGTAAATGCTCAAAGATTGTATTAGCAAAGGACAGCTTTGTATAATCTTGCATCAGGGCCGAACAAAAACCCATCAATAATTTATTTTGCCTAAATTCTGAAAATATTACATTTGTGTTAAGTCAAAAGCATTGCAACTATTGCAACACTCCTTCAGACATTAGATAAAATTAACACTTTGGGTTATCACACGGAAATTATTACAATGTATGGTTATTACATTGATCAATATAAAATTTGACAGTAAATTGGGAACGGTTATAAACATTCTTTTGGTTTCTTATTATCGCAATCTGCTGACTTGTTAGATTGCTTTTCATTGGCTTTTTCCAATTTCTTCAATTTGAAATACAATTCTTTTTTTAGCGCTACAACATCCTGTTCAGCGTTCTTTTTCTGTTCTCTTAGTGCCGAAATTTCTTCTTTCATTTTGCGCTTGTTTGTTGCCGCCGTTAGTGCGCCTAATAACCTCTCCATTAATTTTTCAGTTTCGGTAATACGTTTCTCTAGGTCGTTGGTTTCTTGCAAGTAGCGCTCCATTAATTGTTCAATTCGGTCTTTTATGACTTCTAAGCATTTTAATCGTTTGGCCGATTTTTGTATGCGCATTTTAAGTTTATTTTCTTCCTTTAATATATCACTGGTTAGCAAAGAGAACCACAAATAATTCAGAGATTACCTTTAAAGGATCGGCCATACCAACAAATTTGGTTGTTTACATTTACAATTTGAAGAAGTGTCCAAACTTTACATATTTGTGACAAATTCTGACCCGTCCGAATTTTTGATAATATATTTATTTCAATGTCAATTTTAATTTTTTTAAAAGTCAAAACTTACCAGGTCTGGCAGGTCCAATATTTTTTGCTATTTCTTCTACTTCTTGATCGGTAATGTGAACTTTCGTTACTTCCAGAACAAAGGGATAAAGTAACGTTTTCATAACTTTGTTATGAAAATCAATTGAATAATTCCAGTTTTGGTGGTCAGCCTGGCTGCTATTAATTGCTTTCTTTTTAATTAAAACAATTTTATTTTCATTTGGCAGAGAAAGCGCTAAGTGAGCATTTCCTTCTCCTCTATACTCGTACTTGTATGAATGTTTGCAAATTGTTAACATTTTCATAAACCCAAAATGTAACAAGAAGAGAATACGCACGCCAGCTGCCACGCTACCAGCAAGTTCCGCTAGTGCCAGCTGATTGCAGCAGATTTTGTGACCGCTCCGCTCCCAGGTGAGTAATTGGTTGCCTATACATCAATCTAAAGTGACATAATTGTAGAGGAAAACAAATTATGACTTGCGATTTGAGAGATTTGGAGATTTTTGGATCATTTTAATGGGACAAACGAAAATGTTGAAAGAAAACAAGGTGTGATATAACATTAGGATGATTAAAGAATGTCCAGATTATGCTAAATGGTAACCGCAATGTCAGGTGATTAGATTGATCTATGCATACGCTCTGCGCATCTGCGCATGCCGCAAGCGTCACTCATGCGCATTATTTGGTGTCTGTCAAAATTTTTGTCATTATTGGTCGCGCTCGCAAGAACAGAAATAATTTCGATAACTTTGCTGCTTCAGTCTATTTGACTGAAAATCGCAAACAGGAATATGACTTCGCAGGCAGCAAGAACTGCGGTGCGTGAAGTAAGGCCCCTGTTGTCGCTGGACCGTGGAGATGCAAGAAAGCGCGTCCTGAACTTGTACAAGTCCTGGTATAGGCAGCTGCCCCATATTGGTAAGTGTAACCTAAGATTTATGTAATATTTATGCCCTGAACAGTAATAATTAAATAACAATTTCCGATGTACCATTTTACCATTTTAGTGAGGCAGTATGACATCCCTAAATCTGTAGAGCAATGCAAAGTGAAGTTGCGTGAGGAATTCACGAAACATAAAGACTGTGATGATATTAGAGTAATTGACATGCTTGTTATTAAGGTTCGATCATTTTCTTCAGAAAATTTTCTTGTAATGGTCTAGGGTCTAGGGACTCTAGGGGCTAGGGGACTCAGTCTGCTTAATGGAACTTTACTTTATTTTAGGGTCAAATGGAGCTACAGGAAACAGTAAATATTTGGAAACAAAAGGGCCATGTAATGAATTACTTCAAAGAAACTTGGGAGCCAAAGCCCACAGATTTTCTGTCAAAGTTTCTGCAAGGATCACCTTGAATGGCAATGATATCAGATATTCAAAATTAGTATGATGCTTATAAAATAATTATGCTGTACATATAGTAGGAGATGCAAAATAAACTATATTAAAAACTAATACTGGAATGCTAGGACTTATGAGGTGAAGGGCAAGAAAACCCTTTCTCCTGCACTCACCTACTTGTTCTTTTAGTTTGATTGCCTCCCAGCACAGGTGCTTCCAACTGGGCTTAAACATTAAAATTGGCTGCAGGGAGAATCCCACCCTTGAGTCACTTAAATCCTTGGGCCTGGATTTAGAAACGTCAAAAATACCTGAGGAAGCGCAGCTAAAATTGAGCGCTTTTTTCCTTCTCTGCAGATTGTGGTTGCCAAGAAGGTGAATCTGGTCCCAATCCGCCAACCCCTCCTGGCCCGGGAAGTGACTTAAATTTAAATCTATTTTGACATTTTGGTGTTTTCCTTCCATGTTTTGACGACATGCAACGTCCAGTATATTTTATCTGCTCCCATAGTCGAAAACAATCATTTCCGATCAATATGGTGACTTTGAAAACAATGCATTTCAGATCAATTGATGATGATGAATATTGGAACAATGATTGTTTATTATGTACAAAGAAATGCCAATTTTATAACCTACCCCTAACTCGATAAAAAGGGTAAAATTTACAGTTTAAGCCAAATGGGGATGCAAATTGGTACAATGATTGCTTATTATGTACAAAGAAATTTCAATTTTATAACTTCCCCTAACTCGATAAAAAGGGTAAAATTGACAGTT
>JARJDQ010004135.1:0-19561 GCA_030264215.1 Geostiba sp. GC000077 | reverse complement strand
TTATCAGCATCACTATTAAATGTGGCGTGAACTCCTGTGCTTTGCGTATAGTTTCATTTGTTAATTTTACTGTTCCGAGGTGTTTAATATTGACTCTCAATTCCAACCTCCAATATCCTAAAGGTGTTGTGTTTGTGTATTTCAGTATTATAAGCACATAAAACTACTCGCAAAGCACTGGAATACACGCCACGTTTAACTCTGATGCTGACATTAGCACTTTAGCACTTTGGAAAAACGATTCAGAATGATTTTATTTCACATTGAAGAGCAGAACAAAATGCATGCAATCGTTTCGTTTCGGTAATTCCTTTCTCTGAAGCCAGGCGGCGTATTATTATGTTTAGAGGCGAATTGTGTCGGAATCACACATCCACAACACTCACCTGCGTATTGGGCTAGACATAGCAATCGGCGTCGGCACGCCGAGATTCTTGATGCGCTGCTGCATAGTAGGCGATGGACGCTGTGGCCCGAGACTGTCGGGCGTGCCGCTGCGATTCACATCCATCCCGCGCGGCCGCGGATGCGGGCTATGTCGGGCGTACTGCATGCGTTGCTGCTGTTGCTGCGGGTGTCGCGGCGACTCCCCATCTACGGGCGGTAGGAAGAAATTATTCTTAGAGCCGTGTCTCTGTAAAGGAGGGGTGGGCTCACAGTCTTGTGATTGCGACGCAGACGGCTCCAAGTCCAAGTCCATGCCATCTCTACCAGGCGATAACTACAAACGCAATCAAGCCGCACATTAATCACCTTCCACCTAACCTCATCCAATTTATGGCACAAACCTTATTGTAGGCGTTTGAATTGAGACTCCGCACGCCATTGCTATTATCCATGTAGGTCTTCACCTGGCTATCATTGGTGATGGTGGCGATTGGTCCGTGCAGCGCGTGATTCTTCACCACATATTTTCTCGGCCGCATCAGGCTGCAAGAGTACAATCAACCGTTCAGTGCTGATCTCCGTCCCGCGCGAAAGGAAATAACAATGTAATTTATACAACCGCCAATCGCAACTTCTTGTTTGTTAACTTGTTACAACTCATTAAATTCGCCGGCAATTTCAATTCAACCACGAAGAAGACAACACATCCTGGACGAATAAAAAGTATTAATCATTTGACCGATTTGCAGTACTAGTTAAGCCAGAGGGGGACCAGAGGGGATTAAAACCTGATCACTTCGCGCACAAATTATGCATGAAAAGTACACGTTACCTTGGAAACTGCGGTCCGAACTGCGTATAACAGCAGTTGTTCCAGCATCCTCTCGAGAACGGATTGAAGCCGCCCTTAAACTTGCCGGTGACCTGTTCATTCGTCGTACGCCCCCGAGACACCAATACCATGTGGAACGCCGTCAGTCCGAATATCGGAATCGCCAACAACGCCACCAACGTCATGAGCACCATACTGAACACCTTATTAAGGAATAATAAACACATTCAAAAGTATGCCACTTGATCCAGCAAGCTCATCAACAGTTTCAACAACTCATTAATCTGTGAATCATTCAAAAGGATACGCAACAATCGGTTCGACATCTGTGAGTCGATCCTTCTTCTGTAGCACGAAAATCAAGCTCAATGAGAAGATGCTGATCATGTGCAGGCTCAATGATATCAGGAAGAAGAAAAAGAAGCGATAGTTTCTTCTACCAATGCAGTTGTTTACCCACGGGCAGTGATGATCGAATGTCTGCAAATGAACGTATAAAAACATTACGTTACATGATTACAAGATTCTTCACACGCAAAATCAATGTAAACAAATGTTTATCACTTTCCGAGTCTATTAATCTCGCCGACGCTCTCTACACACGTTATGTTTTCGTTGTGAGAGACGGCACGGATTGAGTCAATATTTATGCAAGCGGGGCCTTGATTAAACTCTTGGGACTAAAAATACTAGTGCTAGTAGTGCAACGCGACATGCATTGCGACTACGTTGAACAAGTGTCGGAAAAATACAGATTGCTACAAAAAATGTATACTTAGAACTCAGTTCATTCTTTTTTAATTGTAACGCATTTGCCTATATCGACATAATCCGAGTTTGTTTATCAAAATATTACATTCACACTTTGTTTAGAATTCCCTGCTGAGCACAACAGAAGTTGTCTACAATTGTTTTGTCAGCAGTAATGTATTTCAGTTTCAGTTTCACATAATGCAAGTAACATCAATAATTGACTCATCTTTATTTCAACATCACTTTTCTGCGACCACTTGTAGAATAGCACTTTATACCCTGTTTAGCTTAATGAAAAGGATAAATTTAAACTCGAGTGATATTTGAGTTATTTGTAAACACTTGTCGTCTATGCACTGTTGCCCTTTTGTTTTCAAATGTTTTGTATCAAGTGACAGCAGCGCCGCCACACGGCCATAGTAACGTATCAAATTGAAATTGACAGTTCTCAAATCCAAAGATTATTTATTACATTTTATGATTATAATTGCAAATAATCTGTGTATTTAAAACTGCAGAATGCCTGAATATACTTCTCCAACATTTGGTGAAACAGAAAAGAAGCCGTGATATGAATTCAGCCATCTCGCCCTACGGGTTCGCTTTACAACAGTCACTCGCATGCATAAAGTCCTACTTTATACACTAGCTATACATGGCTATTATAGCCATTTCAGATTACAGCATTAGGGGAAGTTTGATCTTGATTATTCATATGATCAGTTGCTGTGTAACAATATAAATAAGTGATGACATTGAAGTGTAGGAACTCAACAAGTTCTTTGAATGAATAATATATTGCATTGCTTACCTCTATACAATGATTGCAAACACTACAATGTGAACATCTTGGCGGACGATAAAATTTACAAGTGACACACCATTTCATCCTGACTGTTATCCCATTGATGTCTACATTGCGGTAGAGTGGTGCCCTGAAGTCATCCTCACGATCCTCATCAGGTGGTGCTAAAAATAAACACAGAACACACTGATAACTTGGCTGCAGCAAGTGCACTTCTGAATGGTGGCCACAAAAAAAAATATCAAAGAACAGCACTTGCTGGCGCACATCAAAATCGGTACAAATATAAATTCGTGCTAAATATAAACGCCTAAACGGACGCAATGCATGGGAAAAGAGCCCAATCTCCCTTCACATTGCTTCACATGTTCACATTACCCTTTGGGATGACACCGGGATCCATGAAGGTGGCGAGCGTGAAGTTCGCGAGCACAAAGAACGTGATTACACCCTGACATGCTGGCACCCAGGGGTAGTGGTGGATGTAGTACACAGCCCTAAAACACATAAGCAGAGGCGCGTTCAGTGGAGGGGCTGGCGCGCAAGGTGAGGTGGTGCACGCACGGGAAGTAGAAGAACGACGATGTGGCGACGAGCAGCAGGATCCATGCGAACGTCGCCGGGATGTAGCGCGTCTTCACGTCGCACTTGGGCATGCTGGCGGCGGTGGCGTGGGGGCCGTGGTCGTCGCGGTGGCTGTGTCTCTTAGATGGAGGCGCCGCGACACCGAGCGCGTATCCCCATGCAGGTCAACATGGCTGCAGGCCTGCAGCACGGCGATGAGCGGAGACGATTTTACCTCGGATTTTTCGCTGAGCGCTGAGCGGCTGAGCGTAGAGCGCGCACCGGGCTACCGGAGGAGCGAGCGAGCCAGCGAGCAATTGACAACTGCTCAATGTCAGCGAGCGGCTAAGCGGCCATCCATGCGCCATCCCAATCGCATTTGAAAAGAATTGGTTCAAAATCGCACGCGCTGCACTTAATGAGTGATATGATATAGTGCATTAAACACTAGTACTGGTAGTTGTTTATATTGTGCACTAAATAGTAATAAATACTAAATATAATCGTCAATTGTTTTCCTGAAAATAATAGATTTTCAGCTGATTCGTCTTGACTGGTGCCGACATCTAAGAACTAGTTTTTAAGTTAATCAATCCTTGGCGCAGCCCGCGCAGCGCTCTTTCGGTCAACTGTCATCGCGTCGTCTCGTCGGTTTCGTCCTCGTCGTGATCAACGCCATCGAGCGGCAAAGCGGCCATCCATGCGCCATCCCAATCTTTTAAAAAGAATTGGTTCAAAATCTTTGCGCTGCACTTAATGAGTGATAATATAAAGCATTAAGCACTAGTACCGGTAGTTGTTTATATTGAGCACTAAATAGTAATAAATACTGTATGTAATTGTCAATTGTTTTCCTAGAAATAATACTTTTTCAGCTGTTTCGTCGTGACTGCTGCCGACATCTATGAACTATTTTTTCAAGTTAGTCAATCCTCGCTGCAGCGTTGCTTCTGTCGTCTGTTATCCTTCAACCGCGTCGTCTTGTCACCGTCGCCGTCGAGAGGCAACCGTTTTTTTCTAGTTTCTCAACGGTCGTTGCAAACCTATGCTGCAAACTGCGAAGATTCGGCGAACAGCAAAGTTTAATTCCTTGGATTCACGGTTTGAGTACGATTCTCCTGATTGTGTTGTCCGATTGCATGAGTCCTTAGTGCCAGTGCGTGCTGTTTACCCTGTTTACCAGGACTCGGAGGTCGGAGATGTCGCACCGAAGGAAGAAAACATTGCGGCTGCCTTCTTCACCCTCACCGTCCACCTCGTCAGTATCCGCCAAATTATCCAAATCAACGGATACCTTAGGTTAGTAGAATTGCGCGCATAAAATGTTCATGTACTATAAGAGAAATAATAAAAATCATCAATAAAATTGTAGATTGTGATGAGACTGATCAAAAGAAACTCATTGAGAAGCTGCGGGCAGCTAATGCTGGTTTGCATGCAAAGAATAAAGCCCTTATTGAGGACAATACCAAAAAGACAATTAAAATTGGTATGTTATTAAAGGAGAAAATGGAACTCTTCAACCAAGTAAATAAGCTTCATTTGGAGTTGGGCTTTAGAAATACACACAGTGATTCAATTGTTGAACAAGTAAAATTGTTGCATTCAAAGTATGTTATGCTTTCTGAGGACATTGTACAAATTGTTGTGAATAGTCAGAGAAGGACAGGTATGTACTCAAGTTATGTCTTTTCCAATCACATGCTAAATTTGCTCCAACATTTTCTAGTGCAATCTGAACTATTGTTATCAGAAGCAAATGAAGCTACCACCAGCAAAGCAGTGGCCTTTAACATGTCCCATGTACAGCAGCAAACACAAGCTGTAAAACCAATGATTAGTGGTCACACAATTCAGAGCCCAGTTATTAATCTGCCCAGGGTCTCACCTGAACAGTTGGAAAGACTGAGTGGGAGGATGAGGCAAGACAATGCTGAGGATAACTCTGGTACAGAATGGCTTAGTGATGATGATGTGAGTGATGATGTGGAAGCAGATGAAAATGCTGAAGCTTTAGAGGCTGAAGTTGATGATGTGGATATGGATATTGAGCCTGATAATGAAGATGAGCAACCAATGAATGAAGCTATTAATGACAATAACCAACTGGTCCCAGTAAGATTTGTTTAAAACCCAAATTAAATATAAATATCAATTGCAACTTTTGAATTTAGGTTGAGGAGGAGGAAGGAACAATTGATCCTGAGCAACTCTCACCTCCAAGTGCACTGACTACAATTGAAGAGGCTTCAGAATCAAATAACTCAACTGTTGTAAGTTTCTCTCCACCATGATCAGTGTTTTTTTTTATCGCCGCCCATTTAAACAATGTAAAAAGGAGTGCTTTTATGAATACGTTATGGCCATAAAAGCACGCGGCCGCACCTCAAAAACAAACAGCTGTTGCAACTGTTGCAAGTGTCAAAGTTTTGTTCAGCAGTCGAACGGATTGAATTTTTGTTACAAGAACGCTTTTAAATCCATATCAAAAAGTTCCAAATTAAATGGGGAGCGATAAAAACGTTATATACCACTTGGCCGCTCCTCTGGATGCGTTACTTCGTTCAACTTATCTCGGCGTCCGACGGCTGGCGCCGTCGGGCCTCGATGCGTTTCACTTGGTAACCTGCAACCACGAGTTCGCGGCCGCGTGCTATAAATAACTATTTTCAGCATATCACTGAACAAGTCTAGTCCTAACTTACCAACATCCCTAGTTGCACAGCCAAAATAGATAATTTCGCTTCAAACGACAGCGATTCATCATTCATGGCTAAGCGCAGTGACCTCGCTGCCCTGGCATTCCCCATGTGTCCAAGACAAACCCCAGCAACATCCAGCCGTCTGGTCTTGACACACATGCGAGCTAAACTGCCCCAAACACCAGTGCTCTGCACAAGTTTAATCGCCTTGAAGGCCTCGTCCATGTTCCCCAGGGCAAGGTTGTAACTAAAGTCCAGCACCGCATCCTTCGTTGCCTTGTTGCACAGCTCCAAACCATTAAAGTCGTTCATAAGCTCACGATGCACGGCTAGCTTTTGCAGCACCGCAATGTAAGGGGTCGCGATGCCCAGAAGGCGCGCTTCGGGGTCAACCGCACGCACATCCTGAATCGAAATACCACGATCCATCGAGTAAAATATAGTTGCCAATATCTGTTCCTCCAAGTCCAGCGGTCTCTGATTAATCTTCTTGGTTTTCTTCAGTGTGTCCATGAGCGCTCGGTCCGCATTACTCAAGGACCTCTTCTTGGCATTGCAGCAAAGCAGTCGGGGATCTTCAATGTCCCAGCAAACAGTCAGTATCACACGGTTCGAACAAATGCGGTCGAAGTTCGCTTGAAATGTTTTCTCTGTCGATCGATCCTTATCGTAGGGTTCCTCCTCACTCTGCGTATTATCATCGTCTTTCAATTCGTAGAAATCGTAAACGGCCAAGCTGTCGTCATCCACATTCCAGACATACAGCTTGCCATCCGGTATCAAACTAGCATCGGCAAGCGTCATCGCAATTCGGTTCCCGGTTCGATTCGATTTCGCTTGAATAATCTCGCCGAAATCCTGCACCATATCGAACATTGATTTCACGGGCGTTGTTAACTTGGGTTCCCCATCTGAGAGGTCGTACAGCTTCAGAAAGCCGTCCATCGTGAAGACTGTCAAGTTATTACCGGCTAGGTCCATGCCAATGGGCTCTCCCTCACTCGATACCACAGGAAGCGTTGCTAGGATGGTACCGGTAGCGCTGCGAATGGATACGCCATTTTGGAACATGGCAACGACATTTCTATCGTGCAGACAGATCTTTTCATTGTCGCACTGGAAGTTGCCAAGCTCAATGGCGGTCATTGCGGTTTTCCTGGACAGGGAGTACACTGCAATGGCACGGCCATTGGTCACCGCTAAGTATTCATCGTTAATCGACAAGTCGCCAACTTGAAGGTCGCACTTTACCGACGCTCTACCTTCGGGTGTTTCAATTAAGATCTCGTTCGCTGAGCGTTGTGTCGCCCAGATTTTCTCCGTGAAGGAAGCAGCTAACATTTGCTCCTTCATGATGTACACTCGCGTAACGCAATTGACGCTTAGCAGGGGCTGGCGCATTTGCAACGTGCCCCAATGCAAATGTTTCACAGTGCCAGTGACAGCGCTGATGTTTTGCAGCTCCCAGTTCTCCTCCGGCTCCTTGGCCTTCTTGTTCGCCTTGCGCACCCAGAAGTAAATCCGTCCGCAGTGCGTCCCCGCGCATATCGTTTGATTCACCTTGCAGTACGATAGGCATGTGAACATTTCATTCATCTGCCGACTGAGGTCCTCGTTCGGGGCGCCGAAGTTCTTCAACGTTGTCGGCAGCACGTAGTTGTCGTTGCTGTCGATGTCCCACACGCGCACTGTTAACTCGCCAGTGAGGATCGCCAGGGAGCTACCGCCGCACCAGACCAGGCCCTGGTTCGTACCGCGAATGTTCTGCGTGCGTCCGCTCATCTTCACCTTCACCAGCTCGCTGAGATGGCCCTGGAAGTCAACGCGAAAGTGCCCGATCGTCAAACCCTCCATCATCACGATGATCGAGTCCGAGTTGGGATGATAAAGAATGTACGCTAACGGATTGCCTTCGGTGTTGAGCACCTCGGCGCAGGCACCGCCCTGATTGATATAATAGATCACCCCGCTTTGGGTGCCCACGAAGAAGCAGGTGTTGTCGCTGCCGTCCTGCACACGGAACTTACGCGCGGTCGTTTTCGGCCGCCAGTTGCTGAACATGTCCAGCGCGCGCTCGTCGCCGTTCACAGCAGCTTTCGCGAGGCCCTCGACGTCGAACTCCGGATTGCTTTTGATCGTCAGGCGGAATGTGACGTGCGTGATGGTGTCTTTGAGATCATGATGAAAGGCAGTGACTATTTCGCCGCGACTGTCTACTTTCCACCCAACTAGAGATCCATTCTGAGGAAATAAATTGCATCTGTTAGTTGGCACGTTGGGTGAGCGTGTGTTTCGAATTAGGTTCTTACCGTATCACAGCTAACCATCCTGCCGCCCTTCTCGCTAAACTCCACAATCGTGATCGGGCCTTTGTGAGGGCCAGTCACAGTGTGGAACTCTCTTTCGCCAGTCCATACTTTTAACTCGCCATTTTCCCATCCGCAGGCTAAAATGTTGCGTTCGGGGTGCCATGTGAGCGCGGTCACCTGCGAGACCGGATGGTAAGGGAAATTCACATCTCCTAATGGTTCACCCTGGACGCATATCAAGTAAAAGTCAGTAATACGTTATACATTGCGAAAATCAGCTGGTGTGCTTACCAAATCGTCGAAAATTGTAACAAAACCCCCTCGCTCCTGCGAGTAGCTCGCCGCTGCCAGTAGCGGTGACGTCGCGTGCCAAGTCTCATCGGTGGTGATTGTATCCGATTCGGCGAAGTTCACCGGGTTCTCGAAGTACAGCGTCATCTTCAGCGCGCGATGCTGGCTAATTTGTGCGAAGACGGGGCCAAATAATTTTGGATTTTGATTGACTGCTGGCGATTAGAATTTTGTCGCTTCCATCTCAATCGATGGCTATCGGTTTTAATGTTTTTCGGATTGTTTGCAGCGTCAGACATCGCCTAGGCAACGCGCGGCGGACGCCAACGCCGACGTGATTCTCTCGCCGTTCGTCGCTCTCGCGCAGCGCTTCGTGACCTTGACGCTCGCTCGAGCACGAAGTGATGTGGGCACCTGTTCGTTCCACCCGTTCTTACCTGTGCATCGTCATACTGTTACAGTACGATATTTTCAAATTTTATAAATACGCTCAGCGGGCTTGCAAAGTCACAAAGAATTGCTCGATGAAACTTCAAATTGTCCCTGGTGGAAAGTTCACTCCTTCTTCACTTTGCTTTATGTTTTATCTCGTCTCGTACGTTTAACAAAACTGTCGTTAAAATCATTTTCACATTTTATCTTTTGCTCGTGGATTATATTTGAATTGGATGATTGAATAGGTAATAAAAGTTCTCTTTAGCAATAAGGATATCATTTAAAGAAATTACATTTCGCATTTATCGCATTTATCTTGATTTCAAAAAATTAATATAAAGCGCACCTTTATATTTTCTGGACGTGTGCACCTGTTTTCAGCATCCTTAAGAATTCTGATAGTTAGGAAGAAGCTCTTTTAGATGCACCCCGTCCGAACCCATACAGGGCCCCAGAACTCCCTGTGCCTAAAAATCCACTTTAAAGTGTGGGCGATTTTTTTTTTAATACTTTGACGACATCTGACAGAAATTCCTTTATATTTTCTGAACGTGTACTCCTTTATTTCAGTATCCTACCAGATCCTGTTAGGCAAGAAGACGCTCTTTAAGATACACCCCGTCTCTACACATTCAGGGTGCCAGGTGCCTAAAAATCCACTTTAAAAAATGTTGACGAATTATTTTGAACATTTTACGACATTCGACAGAAATCGTTTACATTTTCCGAATGCGTACTCCTTCTTTTAGTATCCTAGCAGATTCTGATAAGCAAGAAGACGATCTTTAAGATACACCCCGTCCCAACACATTCAGGGTGCCAGATACCTAAAAATCCACTTAAAAAAGTGTTGACGAATTATTTTGAAAATTTTACGACATTCGACAGAAATCGTTTACGTTTTCCGAATGCGTACTCCTTCTTTTAGTATCCTAGCAGATTCTGATAAGCAAGAAGACGTTCTTTAAGATACACCCCGTCTCTACACATTCAGGGTGCCAGAAGTGCCTAAAAATCCACTTTAAAAAGTTTTGACGAATTATTTTGAAAATTTTACGACATTCGACAGAAATCCTTTATATTATCCGCATGCGCACTCATTTTTTCAGTATCCTACCAGATACTGATAGGCAAGAAGATGTTCTTTAAGATACACCCTGTCCCAATACATTCAGGGTGCCGGAAGTACCTAAAAATCCACTTTAATAAGTTTTGATGAATTATTTTGAAAATTTTACGACATTCGACAGAAATCGCTTACATTTTCCGAATGCGTACTCCTTCTTTTAGTATCCTAGCAGATTCTGATAAGCAAGAAGACGTTCTTTAAGATACACCCCGTCCCAACACATTCAGGGTGCCAGAAGTGCCTAAAAATCCACTTTAAAAAGTTTTGACGAATTATTTTGAAAATTTTACGACATTCGACAGAAATCGTTTATATTTTTCGAACACGTACTCCTTTTTTCAGTATCCTACCAGATACTGATAGGCAAGAAGACGCTCTTTAAGATACACCCCGTCCCAATACATTCAGGGTGCCGGAAATGCCTAAAAATCCACTTTAATAAGTTTTGACGAATTATTTTGATAATTTGATATTCGGCGGAAAATCCTTTATATCTTCTAAACGCCTACTCCTATTTTCAGTATCCTAGCAGATTTCAATTGGCGAGAAGACGCTCTTTAGGATACACCCCGTCTCAACACATTCTGGGTGCCAGAAGTGCCTAAAAATCCAATTTAAAACGTTTTGACGAATTTCTTTTAAAATTTTACGATATTGGACAGAAATCCTTTATAATATTATCCGAACGCGTACTCCTTTTTTCCAGTATTCTGGCAGATTCTGATAGGCAAGATGACGCTCTTTAAGATACACCGTCCCAACACATTCAGGTCGCCGGAAGTGCCTAAATATCAACTTTGACACATCAAATGCAAATAAGAAAACAATCCGTTCCTTCTATTGTACTTTATATAAAAATGTAATTTTTATTAAAGAATAATTTATAATACAATATATTCTATCATCCAAATTAAACAATGTAAATGTAATATAATATTGTAGGAAAGATAGATGTAATTCACAACTTACTACGACTCATCCAGACGGTTTGCATGCATATATCTCATCCTATCCGCGTTGAACTATGTAATCAATAGAAGAACAATGTCTGAATTCGTGATTTCCTCCATAATTGAGCTTAAGTTTGTTAAAATTTAAATGTCTTATTTAAGTGTACCTCTTATTTCGTGAATGTCATTCGGCTTGGGCGTCGGCTTCGTAAATCGCACGATCCTAGCATGAACATTAATGTTTAAATGGTTTAGGTTTATCGTAGACGCGATAGACTGGGGATTAATTAAAGTTTCAAACATTTTGGCAGGGGGGGGGGGGGAGAGGCCCTCCAGACGAGCGGCTAGTTGGGAGTTCGAAAACAGAAAGCAATAAATATGTGCGACGGGTATTCGTTGACATGGCGAACGAAATAAATGCATGCGCAGGTGGCTCGTCCAGGAGGTAAGATGGAAAATCGAAAAGCGGGGGGGAGAGGAGGAAGGCCTCACTAACATCATTTCATCATCCATATTGCGTGATTGAAACCAAAACGGGCTGCGCTAATTCGTTACTCGTTAGAAAAAGAAAGGACAAATGAATCGGGTGTGTGCGCCGGCTAAGCGTGCGCGTTGTCGTAGACGTCAACGGCGGCGGATCAGTTCTCCTGCTTGTTGCGGCGCTGCAGCGCGGCGGCGAGGTCCTGCCGCAGCGTCTGCTGGTGGCGCGCATCGTTCAGCGGTTGCTCGCTGCGCAGGCTGTTGACGATGTCCTTCGTCTTGCTGAAGTAGATCTCGTTCAGCGTGTTGCGTATCTGATTCTCCATGTTCTCGACCATTTTGCCGATGTTGGCGATGTGCGGGCTGGTGTCGTTGCACGCGCACGTCTGCTCCACTTGCCGCGTCAGGCTGCCGCCGAGGTTCATCGTGCCGGAGCTCTGCTTGTGCGTCTGCAGCCAGAGCATCACCGTGCTGGTCATTTTGTAGAGCGGATTGCGGCCGAGCGTGCGCTCCGTCACCTCCACCACGTGAATGGAGTCCCAGCAGCCCTTGATCTTCTTGCTGCCGTCACCGGTCTTCTTTATCAGGATGACGCCGGCGAAGCCGTACTCCAGGTCCCAGAAGTACACCGACGACACGCCGCCCTCGAAGTACATCTCGCGATAGAGGTCGAACGCCTGGTTCGCGTCGATCTCCAGCTTGCGGAGGCGCTCCGACGGCAGCGAGCCGTCCTCCAGCGGCGGGTCGTACGTATTCGACCACGGCGACCTTCAACCAAACACAGCCCCCTAGCTTTAGAGCATCCATGTGCACACACTATACATGCATGAAATGTTTTTACCTATACGAATCGCCGTCGCGATTGTAATCACATAGAAGGTAGTCCTGCTTGGTTTGCTTGTCTTTTACAATCTTCAATGGCTGGTCCACTGAGGAAAGGAGATCATCGCAGAGGCCTGGTGCGAGGTCAATCAGGTCCACCAGGTTCTTCTCAATCTCCTGCGGCGGCAGGCGTCGCATCAGGTCCAGCGCGCAGTCGAACTGTTGATCCACCTGCAACACACATTCGCGAACTCAGATGATATTGCTGCTTGTGCGGGCGTTTGTCATGCACTAGGGTGTGACAAAAGGATTCACCAAAGCGCGACGTGGAGGATACAAATGGAACTGGATTCGGGGGTCACACATCGGCATGGATACATACTCCTCGGCGCTACCACCTACCATGTTGGATGTGTTTTGGTAAAATAATAATATAACTATTCGCGAAGATGTTAAACTCGCGTTTCTATCACAATTTTTATTGGGTTGACGATTGTCAACTACTTGACATCAACGATCGCAGCGTTGCGAAGGTTAAGTTAGTTAAGTAATTGTCACTAAAACCCGGTACCCGGCGCCCCACTCCCCGGTGCTCGATTTTACGCGATTAAAAATCAAAATGATCCTGGCCACATGAGAATGGCACAAATGAGCCAGGAACACACGTAGTACAACAGCGCAGTGAAATCACTCGCGAAATCGAAGTGCAGCGGGTGGAAATCCCAGTGGAAACGGTGTTTTCGTTTTTCGTACGTCCACCGAGTGACCGAGTGTAGGGATTTTTGAAGAGCTGGTTTTAGGAGATTTTGGTTGCCTTGGCAATGCAAATGCACTAGAATGGCCTTGGCATGGTTGCCGCCAATTTTGAATTGCGCAACTTCCAACTTGGTATTTTCCTGCTTTTTCCTGCATTTTTCTTACAAGTGCGTTCGTTTGCACTCCATAGCGTGCGACGAAGTTAATTTGCTACCGATTGGTACATGTGGCAGGAGATGGCGTGGCTTAATGCACTTGCAAAGTGCATTTGAATAAATCGCTGGGGTGGCCGGCATCTTCGTCTATTTACGGCTGGCATCCGCATTCCAGCACGCGGGTGGTCCCGCCGTCTCACTCCCACGCACGCCGCATGGATGCGTGCGCTCTCACTTGCGCCGTCTGCGCGCAACAAAAGCATTAAAACCAGCAAGCAGCAACCCAACAACAACTCCAAGCAAAACGAACAAACGAAGTCGAAGTCTTCGTCTGCCATGGTCTTCCAAGAAGCGCACAGGCTGCGCGGGCACAACATGTGAGGAACGCCGTGCTCCATGCTTGCACGCTTGCAGTCGCTGAGAACTAGTGCCTTTTAAATGCTGTGAATCACTGTGAAACCTTTAAAAATGTTTGTCGTCGCGCTGTTGCTGCTGGTGGCGCGGTGCGCACGCTGCGTCGTCGTAAACATCACGCACGAGGTGGAGAACGCCACCGCCGTCGTTGCCAGCCACAGCGACTTCTACCCGTACGTGCGCCACCCGGGGCACTCGGAGCCCAAGCGGCACAGCTATGACAAATCGCTGCTGGACATGAACCTCAAGTATTGCCCACGCCCGGCGAATTGCGTGCCGCTGAACTACACCGTCTGCATGGGGGCGAAGCTGCCCTACGAGGCGACGTCGCTGGACCTCACTGATCTCACCAGTCAGGCGGAGGTGCAGGAGAAACTCGCCATGTATCAGTATCTGCGCTTCGTCCCCAAGTGCTGGGCGGTCATTCAGCCGTTTCTTTGTGCGCTCTACATGCCTAACTGCCAGAAGGACATGGTGCACCTGCCCAGCAAGGAGATGTGCAAGATTACGATGGGCCCATGCCGCATACTCTACAACACGACGATCTTCCCCGACTTCATGCGTTGTGAGGACGCGCAACTCTTCCCATCGCGGTGCAAGAACGACATTCACGAGCTCAAGTTCAACACTACCGGCTTCTGCATGGAGCCGCTGGTGAGGACTGATCATCCAGACTGGTTTTATCAGGGTAAACTTTAAGCAAATAGGTTTATTAAACAAATGCAACAAAAACCACTGAAGGCAGCTGCACAACAGCCCATGAAAGAGAACGAGAAGGCAATTCTGGCTTTTGATTGGCTGAATCACATATCAGAATTCACTTTTCGTTCTCGTTGTTGCGCAGTAGGCTTTAGCCGTAATTTAATTCAGTCAGAAAATATTAATGTTATGATTTCCATTAATCTTTTCCGACTAAATTAAATTACGGCAAAAATCTTACAATAAATCGATCTTTACAGATATTGAAGGCTGCGGCCTCCGCTGCAAGGACGCATTCTACACCGAGAACGAGCAGCATCAGATCCACAAGCTCGTCGGGTATTGCGTGCTCCTCTGCATCGCGCTCAACCTTTTCACAATCGTCACGTTCATGATCGACTGGAAGACGGCGAACAAGTATCCAGCCCTGGCGATATTCTACATCAACATCTGCTTCTTCGTTTCGTACAGCGGCTGGCTGGTGCAGTTCCTCGGCCACGAGACGCGCGAGGACGTCGTCTGCAAGAAGGACGGCACGCTGCGTAAGTCCGAGCCCAGCGCCACGGAGAACCTCTCATGCGTGATCGTCTTCGTGATGGTGTACTACTTCCTCATCGCCGGAATGGTGTGGTTTGTGATCTTCGCGTATGCGTGGCACATGAGCTCGTTGCAGGCGCTGGGGAAGATTCAGGAGCGCGTGGACAAGAAGAAGGCGTACTTCCATCTGGTGGCGTGGAGCCTGCCGCTGATGCTGACTATCACGACGATGGCGCTGGGCGAAATCGATGGCGATTATGTCACGGGGATCTGCTTCGTTGGATTTGTGAATACAGCGGCGCGAATGGGCCTGTTGCTGACGCCGCTTGCAGCTGCGATTCTCGTTGCTGGCTATATTATTATCAGAGGGTTGATTTTGTTGATTCGCGTCAAGATTGAGAGTCGCGAAATTATCTCGGAGCACTCCAGTCGGAAGATTCGATCGAATATCGTTCGAATGGGTGTGTTTGCCTTGTTCATGTTGGTGTTCTGCATTATTACGTTCTTCTACCACGGATATCGAGCAATCAACGCTGCGAACTGGGAGCGGAGCCTCTACGACTACATTTTGTAAGTTGCTTATTATCTTATTAGTGCAGTCAAATTATGCTCAAAATAGCGTCTCGGATGGAAGTTGGGTAGTTTTAATTTCTTCAATTCTATGTGTTTTTTGGGGTCCTGAATCCGATTCCGAGGTTTGCTAAAGCTGGCATAACACTTGTAGCAAATTTGCTAGAGTTACATGTAACATTTGTACATCTGAACTTCTGAGAGGATTGCAACAAGGTGCATATTAAAAAGCTTCTAGGTTATCCGAATCCGAAAAGAAACTTCTTAACAAATCACGCGTTCGGAAAATATCCATGTTTTTAGGTCGAATTTCTTCGAAAAATCGGTGTTATATAGCAGATTTGTTACAAGTGTAAACCCGGCATAATAACATTTCGTGACGCAACATTGAAAAAAATGTAAAGAACGGCAAGAAATCTTTATTTTCTCTGTTTTTTGCATATAACTCCAGAATTAAAGCTTTACCTAAAAAACATCTCTGTCCAAAATGAAAGTATATAAAATCTTCTACATGTTGTTATTTAGTTTTTTTTCCAACGAACTGTTCTGGCTCAAATGATAGTTGAAAATTGGTGTAAGACTGCGCAAAGCGCAATTCGCCAAATAGACAACGCAACTATGATTATTTGGTGTGCATTGGCGCACATTTCTTATGATAACATTTTATGGATTTCAATATCGGTCTCGTTCTTTTTGGCATTTGATACACAATTAAACAGGGAATCTACTCACATCAAAATATCTGATATTTAAAGTGGCAAACATGTTAGCAAAACGCCAAAACGACAACGCAAATATAATTATACGGTGCGCAATGGCGTACTTTTCTTACTATAACTTTTTATGGATTTCACTATCCGTCTTGTTCTTTTTGGGATTAGATGCGCAATTAAATAATGAATCCAACAGTAACATTAGTGTTATCATGCAACATTGCAAACTAGCAAGCAAAATGAAAAATCAAATGGAAAAAGTGGGTTTTTGCAAAAACGAACAAAATATGCAAATTTTCAGCTATCGCTTAAGACAGAACAGTTCATCACAGAAAGAAAACTAAATAGTGCAATTTGTAGGAAATTTTATGAACTTCCATTTTCAATAGAGGTGTATTTTTCGAAGAGTTCATAATTTTAGAGTTATAAGCAAAAAACAGAAAAAACAAACGTTTTACATTTCTTTGCATTGTTTCAATGTTGCGTCACGAAATTTTGTTAGCAAACCTCGGATTCGGATTCGACACCACAAAAACACCATCAGAATTGAAGAAATTGGTACACCAAAAGTTTCCTGCGAAAAACCTAATTTGACTGGACAATATTGCATTTTTTTTTTGCATCATGGTAATGTTTCTTTTCTTTCAGATGCAAGTTGACGAGTTTAAGCCATGATTATTCCTACTGCAGACAGGAAAGTCGTCCCAGCGTTGCGATGCTCCAACTCCAGCTGATTTCGGTGTTTGGTTGCGGCGTGGCGATGGCCTCGTGGATCTGGTGCGGCGCAACAGTGCACGCCTGGGCGCGCTACATCCGCCGCAAGTTTCACTGCGAGATCGACGAGCCGATGAAGTTGCAGAAGCACAAGATCATCGCCAAGGCGTTCGCGAAACGCCGCATGTTCAAACAAGGCGGGCGCATCTCCATCGAGTGCCAGAATCACACCGATCCGGTGGGCCTGCGCTTCGATCTGAACAGCGCGGCGAGCAACGAGCTGAGCACGACGTGGGCAGCGAACCTGCCGCGCTTGGTGAGTCGCCGCGGCGCCGTGCCCAACGAGGTGACGTGCTCGGCGTCCAGCAACAACCACTCGATGGATTCGGAGATGAGCTACAGTGTGCGGCATGTGAGCATCGAGAGCCGACGCAATTCGGGCGACAGCCAGCTGAGCGTGCAGATCGCCGAGGTGAAGGCGACGCGCAAGGTGAACGCGCGGCGGTATCGCAACGGCTATCGCAGGAAGCGCGACTTTCGTCGCGCGAGCCGCGATGTGACGCTCGGCAAGAAGCTGAGCAAGGGCGGCAGCAAGCGCGAGAGCAGCACCAGCTTGGACTCGCACTTCGGCCAGCAGCTGCTTCACGTGCTGGACGCCAAGCAGTTCGCGCCGAACATGAATCGCCGCGCCGGCAACGCCGGCCTCGACGGCTCGCATATCAACGCGCTGCTCAGCAACGGCCGCCTCGTCATCCCATGTCTCAAGTCCGGCAGCGAGGATGAGAACGTCTCGGTGACGATCTCCGAGTCCAAGTTCAACATGGTCGTCACGAACAACATGGACCTGAACGATGAGCTGGTGATGAAGTCGCTGCGCCAGGGGCTGCACATCGAGGAGCTGGACGGCAGCACCACGTCGGACAGTAGTCGCGACGTGCAAATCCGCGTGCTCACTGATTCGGAACCAGAGGCGGACGCGCGAGATGCCAGGGACGGCAGGGACACGCGGAAGAACGACCTCTGCTCGAGCAACTCCTATCCGGAGCTGAAGCAGCTGGTGCAGAGCTCGCTCAATTCGGGCGCCTCCGTCGGCTACTACGAGAAGCATCGCGCCAGCAAACAGTCCAAGACGTCCATCGACGTCGCCGTGCAGACGAATGCCAAAGAAATCATGACGCAGACGCAGAGCTACGAAATGGACGAGAAAGAGGACAAGCGCAAGGCGCGCAAAAATAAAACAAAGGCCAAGAACGCCAAGAAGTCCTCGGCGTCCAGGGTTGAGATTGAAGATAAGCGGAAGGCCGACTATGAGAGCGAGACTGAGAGCTTGATCAACGACCATTGTAAATATAAGACGAAAATCAGATCGATTAAGTGTTAGAAGGCATAAATAATTATCTAGAATATACAAATATATAAATTAAGAATCCGATATGAAAACCACAAGAAACCGAAGTAACAAGTGGCCTTTATGGGAAATGAGAAATGAAATCAAAATTTTATTTACAACTCGGCACCTTTTACATGTTTGAAGTTTTTAAGGATGACAAAAAGTCAGCATATTACATTAATATGATCAACAAATTAACTATTTATAACGAATCTATATATTGGTTTGCAATAATTGACAAAGAAATTTACGAGATAATATGGAAAACTACATTAAATTAGGATAATAAGAAATGTACATAATTATCATATAGTGCCTAGAAATATAAATACTTATCAATTTTAGTTATTAGTTAGTGAGATATTAAACGTCAATAATTTTTAAATTATATGAAAAAGAAGACTACGTATTTTTATACATACTTGTTATTACAATTTATTAAGCGATTGTTTGGTATAAAAGAAGATGCTTTGTACGGAATTTATATGAGACAAGAATATAAACAAAAATGAGTGAATTATTTACCACTGCCATTTATCATTTAACTTTTCTGAACGCGTGCTCCTTTTTTCAATACCCTTACGAATTCTGATAGGCAGGAAGACGCTCTTTTAGATGCACTCACCCCAACCCCCTCAGGACACTGGAAGGGGCCTTAAAATCTACTAAAATACTACTCAAATTTTTAGATTTATTACCAAATTTTGCTTTATATTTCACGAACTCGCGCTCTTTCTTTAAACATCATTGCGGATTCTGATAGGCAAGAAGAGGCTCTTTATGATGCACCTCGTTCCAACCCCCTAGAGCGAGCATCTTGCTAATTCAGGAAATATAAAGCAAAACATGAAAATAAATCGCAAACTTTTCAAATTTGATTTTAAGATACTTCCGAGGCCCTGAGGGGATTAAGAGTTCAATAAAATTTTAGGTAGGGTGAATAAAACAAAATGCTGTCGTGATATGCGTGATATCGTTGATTGAACGAGTTTCTTTCAATCTCTTTCAAACTGTTTCAATCAACGGTGATATGCAAGAAGACAGCGTAGCCCGGCGCTGGGAACGTGCTGGCATCACTGCGCCGTGTGCACTCGTTGCCGTTGGACTCCACTCCTCTCCTCGACGCTCATCACGTCACCTCGCTTTACTCCCTT